>OZ026629.1:12605882-12840882 GCA_964020975.1 Hermodice carunculata
AACAGAGATAGTTCTACAATCTCTGTATTTTTTTCTTTGGAAAATAGTTAATAATGAAGTCCCACCTTATTTAAAAATACCTTTACTCCAGTGACCTAAGTCCATTCCTATCAAACATGAGCATCCACAAATTTTTTCCATGTTAAGTGTTACCCTAAAACTCTCTCCTTCATTGGTACCAAATTTTGAAATGAACCACCTCAGCATGTCCGGAATGCCCAATCACTGTTCACTTTTGAAAAGAGTTGCATACAATTCATCTTTGATCACGTCGAACCTGTATAATCTGCTTATCATCGATTGTTTTATCAGACTTTTTTGCTCTCAACTGATCTTGATGTCTTAATTATAAGCTCAATGAAATCGATTTTTAGTGAATTTGATGTACTATCTTTTAATTCACCTTATTGTGCACCTCTCATCTACCAATAACCATCTGATTTTTATTTTTTCAATGACTTGGTCATATTTTTTAATTTTTATGGTATCCAAACTTCAACAGTCTAATAATGACCTTGGATTGCAATAAAACTGAACTTGAGATCTGGTGAGCGTGCAGGCCACGCCATGCGCTTATTTGAATTTTGATTCTCTCTTGTCGTCCATCAATACAAATCCCTCATGCATGGCAACAGGATATGGACGAACGATGGGATCTAAAATCTCTTCAACATAATGTTGACCTCTCCATAACATGCAGATCAGTGTGTTCCTTCACGCTGATTCCACCCCAGACCATGACAGATCCTCTCCCATAATGGTCATGCTCAATGACTGGATGGGTTGTGCTTCTCTTCCCTCAATCGCCATACTTTAACTCTTTATTCCGTCTATCAGTTGGATCAAGACAAAACTTGGACTCGTCCGTGAAAAGGACAGCATTTCATGTCTGACGACTCCACCTAACATGTTCGCGAGCCCATTGAGGACTATCGAATTTATGATGGTTTGTGAGGGGTACGTGGGACTACAGCAACGACTGGCCTTCTGGTGTGCAGCCCAGCCTCATGCAACCTTCTTCACACTGACTGAGTAGACATCACTGGCCCATTTGCTTCTCTCATCACATTATTCAACCGAGTGGCATTTGGGAATCTTTCCTGCATTGCATTCTTTTGACCAACATTGGATCTTGTTGAGGGGTGGTTACTCTTTCATGCCCACAGTCTCCATGCCGATGAGCTGCAGTATTGCAGGCATACCGTAATACCGCACTCATGGTCGGGAAATTTCACTCTAACTCCAAGGCTTGCTGCCACCATTCTTTGAGAAATACCGCATTGCAGCATTCCTATGCCCTTTGACAACTCGTCTGTACTTTTAGTAACAATGTAACCCACACAAACATTCCTCAGTCACAAAAAGGTGTAAACCAATCAAGCATGGCGTGTCAGAGCACAGATTTACAAAACCTGTCCCCGAAAAAGTGTTTGTATAGGTTTGATGGCATGAAGAGAGTTCTTCATAGTTTTGAAGTGGGCGTAGCGTAGGCCTAGCGGTAGCGAAACGACGCCCACTTCAAAACCATGAAGAACTCTCTTTATGCCACCAAACCTATTTAGATGGTATTTCAGTCAATCATATGTGTGGATCTGTCGAACATGCTATTCTGTCATTGGTTACGTATATAATTGTGTTTATAAAGTGATTCATAGTTCAGCATGATCATACAATTTGTCGCGAGCATTACGTAATACTGCCGGTGAGAAAGGTCATTTTCATCCAAGCAGACACTAGCTGCACACTGTTTACGGTCCTCACCTGAAATAAGGAAACACGATCACATGATTATGTAAAAATAGAATCAGGTGTTTCTACTCGCCACGTTTCACGTTTCACACTTCACTTTCATGGTTTTAAAAATAAGCAGAAATTGAAACACGACCTGCACGGAGACCACAGGAACAATGATTATGGATTTGGATGTTGCACTTACGCAACTGGTAGACAATGTCAATGGTTGCGATACTAATTCAGACAGCATTGCAACTCAAGATCTATTTTTAATCCCGGAGCTACATGCGTTCGTTTGCCAGTTACACAAGATTTAACAGCTTTGGTCAGCCTGTCGGCAGAAGAAGCTGTAAGTGTAACCAAAAAAAAAAAAAAAAAAAAAAAAAAAAAAAAACCAAAGGAGAAAAAAAATTAAGTGTGCCAAAACTATGCATGTTTCTTAGGCCTGTTAAATAATCATATAATCATCCACTGGCTTTTTGTTGTTTCTTTAATAACTTTCTCAGATCACGATCATATTGTATATTTTTGCCCTATGCGTGACATTCACACCTGAAACAATAAATTTTGAAAATCACCAACTGTGATCAGCACATTTCCACGCCCCCACAAGATACAAACTGAAAAATCATTCGCTGAGTGCTCTTATAACATCGGAGTTTCTGGGGTAATTAAAAAGCAAGTAAGGGGGGGTGCTGTTGCTTCAGCTGGAAGACTGTCCAAAGTTAAGTCACTCTTGCGTACCGTGGTCTCTTCATACTTGAAATTTTGAAATGTACGTACGTATACTTGTGTGTGGGTGTGGGTGTGGGTGTGGGTGTATAATGCCGGAAGTAGGCCTTATATAGGCTAGAAATTACGGGATTTCTCCGATCTCGGTCTTTTTCAGCGATCTTCACATGGCGCAGACTTATGGAAGCCAGGGATCCTGTCTGCCACAGAATGGATGTGTTTCTGTCGGGGATGAGATCGCCTACTCTCGCTTGCCACTGTTGATTATATAAATCTGGCATCCTGGGAGTGAACTCTTGCGAAACTCTTTCTCCACATTTAAAGTAAGCAGTGTCTTAGTACGCCCATCTTTCTTTTCTTTAATGCGCGCAATTAAGGTTTCATACTGACCATTATTTTTAGCATGTAATTTCCTATTTCTTAACCTTCTGATGTTTCTGTCTCGATGTATTAATGTGTAATCTTCCCCAGCAAAGGGTATTCAATAAAATTATCCTTGAACATATGAACATTATACATGATTGGCGTTCGCGCTTGATTGTTTTCGAGGGAATCCTGGTTACATGATTGACCATTCCATTCGTGATCATGAGACTTGGTTGAGATAATGGGATCACAATTTGTTCTGTACTTACGCCCGTATTACCTTGAAAATAGCCCTAGTGCAGGCCAGGTAGTCTCGCGTTCCATACTAGGCCTACCTTGCTACTGCCCCTGCTTTTCCCGATTGTTGAAATACTACACTACCTATTGTAGGAACTTTCCTACCACCTTGTAGGCCTAATAGGAGAGGTCGCAACTAGCAATTCTATGGGTATTTGGCTGAATGCACAACCTAATACACAAAATTCTTCCAGGCTAAAGGTTTGTATTCTCATAAAATTCTATGCTAAGGTAACATTCAAAACGTTAAACGGTTTTGCAGCAAAAGTTATCAAATTTACAAGAGTATTTTAACTATATACAGCTATTTATTACAAGAAATTAATTTTGGTGTTTCCAGGTAGAGCGGTTTTCAGGTAATAAAGGTGCGAAGGTATATGTGACTGCCTTCAATAGTGTTAATCAGGATTGTGTTGTTTATGTGAAGTTTAATTATAATGTACTAAACAATAATTAGCCGAAATAAATAGGCTGTTGCCATGCCTATACTTTGAAGAACAGCATCATCAAAATAAGAGTCTATCATAATTTTATAATAATCAAGGAAACTGACCAATACTAGGATTGCAGTACTGCTGTTCTTAAAATCTCGTGCTATTAGGCTTATAGTAGGACCTAGTTGGATAATTTCATTGTTGCAGACCGTGTATAGCTCTTCACGGTTTGCCGTGGTGAATTCACTTATGCTACATTTACACCGAGCTTGCAGCCTATCGCGGACCTTTCGTGGAGTGGAATAGTCAGGAGTCCGTGTTGGAACGTGAATGAATGAATGAATGAACTTTATTGGCTGCACCACAGTATACAAAAAGAGCGGCAATATGCCAAACGAAACAAATACAAAATTTTCACACCTTGATTACAACACAGTCAGAAACACGACATCAACAACACCAACCCCTATATAAACAAAGTGTTGAGACAAAAAAACAAAAACAAAAAAACAAAAAAAACAAAACAAAAACAAAAAACAAAAAAACAAAACAACAAAAAAAAAAAAAAAACAAACAAAAAAACAAAACAAACAAACAAACAAACAAACAAACAAACAAACAAACAAAAAAATGATACTAAATAACAAACACATCAGACAACCCCCAGGAGACAAGTGCTACCATTCGCAACTGGCAAAAGAAAAAAAGAGAGAGAGAGAGATTTCTGATTTACTCAAACATTGTTACTGATTTTGTAAATAGGGCCGACATGAGAGAAAGTGTCCGATATTGGAATATATTCTTTTACAATTGATTTCCTCTGATAGCCATAACTTCTTTCATATAAATTCCAAAATTTCTGATCACTTCATAATCTGATGATTCCATAATAAAGATAAATTTTTCTGGATCAGTATAACCAGAAAATTCTGGAAACATGTCTGAAATTGAATTTAACCATTTTTGTTGGGGTTCACGAAACTTTTGACATGCGACAACAAAGTGACATTCGTCTTCTAATAGATTACATTGCTTGCAAAGTTTCAATTGTATGGGTAATTTTGATGGACGTTTGTGCCTTCCTTTTTCGATCGCCAAATTATGTGCACTGATTCTTAGTCTTGAGATGTTTTTCATTATGGTAAAATCTTTGATCACATGTATATAATTTTCGAATCTAAATTCTCTTTTATATAAAACATAGCTTCTCAATTGTTTATCTTCTGCTTCATTACTATTTATTTCCTGTTTACATTGTTTCGAAAATAAAATTTTGGAACGTTTTTTTAATATATTATCCGGAAAACAACCCCTTTTGTTTCCGCAGTTGCCCATAAATGTCTCATGTCTATACCATGTAGCTTGTCCGAAATAGTTTGCAAACCACGTACTTTTCCCTTCTAATGACATCGTGACATTACATAAATATGCGTCATACAGAAGGTTATCGGTTGGTAAATTAACAATTCTCAACCAGTTCTTACAGACAAGTCTCAAAATTTTCAGTGACACTGGTAATTGGCCAAGTTCACCAAGACTTGCAATATTTGATGCTTTGCGATGCACACTGAGACAATGTTCAAACAAAACTGATATTGAATTTTTCGTGGTCAAGTTTGAAACAGCCTGCGAAAGAGTCAACTGATAAAATTTTTGATGGGAGGGCAGAGTAAGCACCCCATATTTCACAAGCATACATAAAGATCGGCATCACAACCTTTTCAAACAGATTAATAAGGAATTTAGTGCTCACTCTCCCAACAAAAAATAATCTTTTGAGTCGTCGGAGTGCTTTTGTGGCTTTATCACATAGTTGCTTTACAGCACCTTCAAATGAGCTACTTGCTGATATTTCTATACCCAAATACACATAGTTTCTAACTCATTCTAACTCATCTTTACCTAGAACAAAAGTTCTTTTTATTAACTTACCCGTCTTACTAAAAGTGAAAACCTTAGACTTATTGATATTAACTTTCAATTTCCATCCATCATAATACACCTTCAACTTATTCAAACATGTTTGTAACCCATATTCAGAACTTGATAAAATTTGATCATCGACATACAATAAACAGGTAATTTTCTTGTTGAATAATACTGCGGGATTACATGAGGTATCAAACTCAGAGGGTAAATAATTTATAAAAACATTGAACAAGGGTGGGCTCAACACGCGACCCTGGTTAACGCCTCTTTTGAGACAAATTTGATCACAAAGGCCAGTATCATGCTTGATTTGTAAACTCGAATCAAGATACATATCTTTTATAATATTAATCTTTCCTTTGATACCGCTTACTATAGGTTTATAAAATAATACTTAGTGCCAAACTCTATCAAAGGCTTTTTGACAGTCTATGAAACACGAATATAAGAATTTGCCCTTGCTTATCAGTTTTGTATATTTGTCGATCAAAGTTCTGAAAAGAAATATGTGGTCGCTAGTTCTACAGTTTTCCGTAAATCCTATGTAAGTTTCATTCTTTAAATTATTGTCTTTAAAATACCTTTGTATTCGCTTATTTAAAATAATACAAAACAATTTTGAGACACAGCTATTCATGGAGATACCCCTATAGTTATTTGGATCTGATCTTTCGCCATCTTTAGATATCAAAACTAAAAGCCTAGTTTTCCATATCGTTGCAAAAAACCCTGAAGAAAAATTTATGTTGAAAATCTTCAGTAACATTGGTTTCAATATATCGTACCTAACCTTTAACATTTCATTTAGAATATTGTCTTTCCCAGGTGCTTTCTTATTTTTTAACTTCAGAATTGCCTCTTTTAATTCGGGTTCAATAATTTTGTAATCTAATACAGCCTCTGAAAGATCATTGTGAACTGCCAAAGCTGTTTGCATTGCAATCAGTTTTGGGTGATTTTCCACCCCGGGAATGTTTGACATTAAACTTGAAATATGGCGAAACCATTGTGCTGGGTCAATATTTGAGTTCAGTCTGTTTTCTCCAAGGTTACATCTTCGAACTCTTTTATCAAATCCCAGTAAACCTTTGGATTTTTGTCCCATACTTTGTCCAGAGAATACATAATTCTGTCTTTGAATTGTTTTTCACTTTTGTTTCCAAGTAGTCTAAATTGTTTTCTCGTAGTATAGTAAGATTGTCTTAAACAATAATTATGAGGGTCCTTGGACATTCGTTTTGCCATATTCTTAAGTGCCCGGCACAAGTTGTAACATTTGTCATTAGCATACTTAGGAAGACACTTTCGCCTGTGATTCCTGGTTGAGTTAGCTTTTAATGTCTACCTAGCAGCTTTGTGCATGATGTCACCAAACTGGTGGATGCTGCGGGGTGGTATATGGTTCCGTAGTTAGTGGGTTCCTGTGTCAAAGCTGCAACAGGCCAGGGCATCAAGACAAACTGCCCTATACTGTTCGAGACAAGGTCTACTCGACACAAAGCCCTAAAAGGCCCACTGAGAAATGTGCAGACCTATAGGTCTGCATCGGATCTGACCTTAAGAGCACCATGAGCCTGAATATGGTGGCTGTTCTGAAGGGATCTGGAAAGCCTAATAACAAGTATCGGAACCTAAGCAAAGGAGCCGGTTATGCCCACAAAGGCATACATGCCATCCTCTTGCACTATCATGTCATGGAAGTAATGCTCAGCAAAAGTTGTAGATGATCACCAACTGTAGGCCTGCAGAATGGCATCAGCTGCAATGTTCCACAGGGCAAGCCAGGAGGGATTGAAGGCTCATGCCTCATAAGCTCTGGCTGAGACAAGCTGCAAGGCACCATGCCTTTCTAGCGAGGTCTCATAGGCCTTAAGGATCGTCTGCTTAATGCACAATAAAATCATGTTTCTGCACACTTGCTCCTTTTGCGGGTTACTCTGTGGTAGTATGAGGGTGGACCTCTGTCCTCTGAATTTGTTCATGCGAGAAAGGTTCCAGTGAAGAGTTCTCACTGGGCACAGGGCTCTCTCCTTGAGAGGAAGAGCGGCATCCATTGCATGGAGAGTAAAACCCTTAAAGGCTTTAGCCAGCTTTCAAGCCACTTGGTTCCTTGCAAGGAAGCACAAGTGAGGCCTCAGGGTCATGTGGGAGTGGTCAGGTGACCATTGGAGTCAGTTATAAGCCAGAGCGTAGATCTTGCTTCCCCCAACTCCCGAAGCAAGTGTTAATAGAAAACAAGTTTTCCACGTCCAGTACTTGAGGGAAACCCACTTAGGGTCCTCAAGGCACTCAAAGGGCCACTTCTTCAACAAGACTAAAACCAGTGGTAAGTCCCTCCAGGCAGGACCTGTTGCATCACGGGCCTGTCGGTGTAGAAGGATGCGATGAGCATAAACAGATAATGATCGCTCCAGATGCACACGTCCAAGACATTGACAAGAGTTGAAGAGATGGCTGATCAAAACCCCTCCACTGTTCCCGAGCTCGTGCCTTAGACTTCCCACTGATATAACAGGAAGTTGGCGATGTTCGCAATGCGCTGAGCCCAGGGGTGAATTCACTTACTGGCACATCAGTCGGAAAACACTTTCCATCGAGCTGAGTAAACATCTAGATATGAGGATTGAAGCCCTCCTCTGGAAATTCTATCTGAGACTGATATTGAGAAGCCTCTGTCACAGATATGCTGTGAGATAACTGCCAAGCATGGAGGTTGAGCACTTGAGGGTTCTGATGGAACAAGCTTGTCCATGGCTGCACCAGAAGCCGGTAATTGTAGCAGAGGCTCAATGCTTAGTTCCAGTAGGTCTACCGAGCAATCGCTATGGGGCTGCCACAAGGCGACCAGGATCAGATTGCAATCATAGGACCGAACCTTGTACAGTGCCCTCAGAAGGATCTGGCAAGCGGAAAGGCATATGCCCACAGATTTCTCCTGTCCATAGCTAGAGCATCCACTGCTAGGGCTTCGGGGTCTGGGACAAGTGAGAAGTAAACCGACAGTTTTGCGTTTTTGCAATTTACATCCGAGATCCTTGTTTGGAGTTTCCCATCTTGCCCACATGGCCTGAATGACCCCGTAGTGAAGTGACCACTCCGTCCCTACTGGCTGATCTCTTCTCGAGAGTTGGTCAGCCAGGACATTTGCATGTCCTGGGACATGCCCTGCGTCTGTGGGGATGTTGTGGTAATGACACCATCTGGTGATGCATCCAGCAAAATCTGTCAGCTTCTTTGACCACGTCCCACCCTGCCTGTTGAGGAAGGTTAACGCGGTCCTTTTGTCACACATAATGAGGACATGTTGTGTTCCACAAGGTCTCTGAAGTGGAGGAGTGCTAAGAATATTGCCTCCAGTTCCAAACAGTTTTTGTGGTGAGTGGCAAACAACACAGGCCAAGGGCCCAATGCCATCTGGTTCTCCACGTGGGCTCCCCACCCAGACCAAGAAGAGTCCCTGTAAATGTTGAGCTGGGCCTGAAAAGGCCCCATCATTTGTCCTCTTATGATGTTCTCCCTCACAGTCCACCACTGAAGGTGCGGCTGATCCTCATTGAGGATCAGAACTGGGGCCTGAGGTCTCTGCCCTGCAGGGTGTGCTGCAAGGGGTGATGATGGAGATGACCTAGTGGGACCTGGGAGTCCATCAAGGACAGGGAGCCCAACAGGGTGAGCCATTGTTGAGCTGAGCGAACCTTGCCAGTCAGAAAAGGCCTGAGGAAAGACTGAAGTCTGTCCCACCTGTCCTCTGAAAGAAGACAGATGTAGGCTGCCAGGTCGAACTGGATGCCAAGGACGATGAAAATCTGCTCTGGCTGAAGACTGGACTTGGGTTGGTTCCCTATCAGGGCCAAGCATTGGCAGAGTTCCAGAATGGTCTGTGTGTGACACTGCAAATCCAGGCATCAGAGTGCCCAGATAAGCCAATCATGCAGGTACATATAAATGCGAATGGCTGAGCAGTGAAGGTAAGCAGCAGCTGTCTGCGCAAACCTGGTAAACACCAGCATTGCTGTGGAGAGACCAAATGGAAGCACCCTGAACTGGTAAATTTTGCCTGCAAATGCAAACCGCAGATAAATCTGTGAAGTCCATGCAATTGGCATGTGGAAGAACACGTCTTTGATATCAAGGGACGTCGTCCACTCCATGGGCTGTAAGGCTGCTGCCACCTACTGGGGTGTCTCCATCAGACAGGATGGGACTTCCAGGTAGGTGTTTAGCATCAACCTGTCGATGCTGAACACCTACCTGCAAGTCCAAGCATTACATAGAAATGCCACAATCACTGAGGTTTTGCAGTGGTTTAGCCCTTGTGCAGTTCTCTTTTTTCACCTTTTGTCACTTGGTTCTCATCAGGAGGTCCTGTGTAAGGATGGGAGATATAGCTGGGGAAAGTTTTCTTTCTTCTCTTGAACATGTTTCCTCCTTTTTGTGGGCCAGAAGGTTGACCCTCAGTGTCTAATATAAAAATGTATTTGTCAAACAGGATTCTGCACAACATGGGTGAACTGTTCTGTGAGAACATGTTAATCAGATGCTGATATTCCTCCTAATATTTGTCTTAAACTATTCCCGAGTATACTATAATCTACAATGCCACAACACACCAGTAACCATTGACTTTTTGCCCATATGCTTGGTCAATAGAAATATCTCTCACAGCAAGTTCCCAATATCCTGATAAATTTAATTCCTGAGGTAATTGTACAAAAGAATCTTTTTCGTGGTTTTCAAGGTATAACAATTGACTATCTTTGCTACTGAGCAGTACATGAAAGTCCATGCTCTTACAGTATAATGAAATGGCCTGCTACTTATAGATTTTTTTTCCTTGCTACTTATAATTTTCCAATCTATAGGTTCCATATCTATGCTCTCTAACTTTTCATGCTACACTTTCTTTTTCTTGTTTGATGTATTTTTAACTTTACCAAACAATGTTTTCTTACAAGTGAGGCAATACACACATATTTTAATCTTCATCTTTGGATATGCTTTCCATATAGTTTCACAGTGTTTGCATGTAAGCCACCAGTTCATTGTTTGATGGAAAATGAGTATCAACAGTCCTGCAATGCTCACACACAATTAGCTGAAGTGCAACTCTTGTCTGTGGACACACGAAGCAAGGTATTTATGGTGTGGTGTCGTGCATAAAATAAAAACTGCAGATATGTCCTCATTCTCGTATTCACAAATATCTGCTACTTATAGATTTTGTTTAAATGAGACTGTATAAGGGTGGTATATGAAGACATATATTAGGATATATATCAGGGTGCATGAAGGCATATATGTTGGTGTATGAGGGCATGTGAAGGCTTATATTAGGGCATATGAGGGTATATATTAGAACATATGAAGGTGTACATTAGAGCATATAAAGGCATAATATATAAGGGCATATGAGGGTGTATATGAGGGCATATGAAGCTATATATGAAGGCATATATTTTAGGGCATATGAACGTGTACATGAGGGCATATGAAGGCATATAATGGCATATATTAGGGTGTATGCAGGAGTATGAAAGCATATATAAGGATGTATCAAGGTGTATATTGACATATGTGGGCTTATATTAAGGTCTATGAAGGCATATATTAGGGCATATGAAGGTGTACATTAGGGCATATGAAGGTGTATTTCAGGGAGTATGAGGGCATATATTAGGGTGTATACTAGGGCATATGAAAGCATATATTAGGGAGTATGATGGCGTATCTGGTAATATAAAGGCATATAGTGGGGCATACGAGGGTATATAAAGGTGTATACTGGCATATATTAGGGCATATGAAAGTATACATTAGGGCATATACTAGGGCATATGAAGGCATATATTAAGCCGTATGTGGGAGAATGAAGGTGTATTTTAGGGTGTATGAAGGTGTAGATTGGCATATGTGGGCATATATTAGAGCACATGAAGGCATACATTAGAGAGTATAAAGGCATCTGTAGGGCATTTGAAGGGTTTGTACAGTGTCTGGACCTGCACACACATTTTGTTGTTAGTCATGTATGTGTAAAATAACATTTTCGTAACTTTAATTTTGTCTAGATACAGTCTAAAGTATTTTTAAATGAAATGGAACACTATGTTGTCGTTATTTCTTCTGTTTCTCCCGAAATGGCTGGTCATCCTGTCCATGGTGAGCCCTCGACAACAATGTATGGCACAATAGAAACAATACGGTCCACACATAAGACTTGTATGCCCGTAGTATCTTCTTGTTGAACTTGTGACTTCTCTCCATTCATCTCTGGAAATCCACAAAGTGTCTATTTTAATAGGCTGCAGTGTGTCCAAAGGAACGAAAGAATTCCACTGGTGCATATCTCGGGACAAAGGTAACTATCCAATGTTTGCAAGACATGTGGTATGGGTCTGTGTTGACAATCAGCAGACTCCAGCGTTGGTTCAGTTTACATGGTAGTCTGTCGGAAGCTTAAACACCACGAAAATAGCATCTGGTCATGCAATTTTTCAGCAATGGGGACCTTAGTTGATGATTATTCATTGTAGATATGCGTTACGAGTATAGTCCACTTCGATGACTTCTGGGAAAATGGCATAGATCAACAGGTCAAGTGTTGTTGGCAGTGGCAGAGAAAATCTGGCCTCCACTTTGATTTGCCTCTTCTACTTATAGGCATGTCATCTTGCATCTGTTTGCATGGGTCAATGTTGAACAGATAAAGACAGTAGCCATTAGGATAATTATCTCGATTAATGTCACTTCCATCATTGGTATTCCATCTACCAGTCCCCACGAACAAAGTCAGGTTAGAGTCGATGTAGAGTTTGCACAGTCTGGTGCCAGTGCTCTTCCCGGGTATGGAATGCAATGGACAGTCACTTGTAGGCAATTCAGGTCATCATGTTGAAAATTAAAGGAGTTTTAAGTATAACTCCCCCTCACAGCATCAGGTACATGACTCTGAAATAAGCAGTCCAGTTGAATGTGTGGAGTACCTTGTGCCACAGTATGTGTCATGAGGTCTGACTTCATGATGGGGTACTTGGCTATGGTATTTTTTAGATGTCATCTGATCTCCATGTAGGGTGTGGGGGCCATACTGACCATACATATCCACAATTCCACTATTTGAATATCCACTTTGTAGTTGTCTGTGCCCACTGTCATTAGATGGAAGGCTTGAGAAGTAGGTGCCAATTTGACCATGACTTGAATCCCATTGAGTAATAGATGAGGTTGTTGAAATGTGTCAGAATATAGGAGTCCCGACATGTCCACACTTTGACCATTTTTCGTGTAGGAATTTTATAATGTCAATCCAAATTTCAGACCAACCAGAGGGTCTGTTTCATCCATGTAATCTGCATTGTCTTTAAAGTTCAGCTAAGTTTGCAGTTGACTTTCTTTTGCATCTTCAGCATAATTCAGCACCATGTCCAGGCAAGCTTTGTATGGATTCAATCGTCCACCGCTACCCAGTCTGTTTTGCCAGTATACTTGAACCTCCCAACATAGACTGTGTAAACACAAGTTAACAAGACCTGCTTTATATCCAGCACCTAAAGCAGAACCGTCATTCTTGGTAAGGTAACATTTCACATATAGGCGCGTCTTTTGCAAATCGATCAGGTCGGTACCAGTATTGTGTGTGTAGTATTCTACTGGGCTGCCTTTATGTAATGGAGCCAATGGTAATTTCCCGATCCGTTGCATTCTCTGTATGGCTTGACTTGATGGTAGCTTGTCAAAATTTATGAAGGCCATCTTATCTTCAAGTCTCGATCAATGTCCTACTTGTCTTTTATCCCACTTATGAACTTTTGTGTTTGTTAATTTATTAGTTTAATGAGGTACAACTGTTGGTCTACTCTTATCAAGCACCCACTGCTGTATAAATGTAACCCTCACTATGTCACACACCCTGTTTAAATATGTCTGTATTTTTTTGGGGGGGGGGTTCCATTTTTTATTTATTTATTTTTTTTTTTTTTGAATGCTGCGTCAGGTGTTTCCCAGTGTTACCTTATCACTAATCCTTTATTGTCGTCCAAGAGGGTTTTAGTACACATAATACTACAACTAAGAACCTCTTCCTGTGATAGAAAGGGATTCTATGCACTGAAGGGCAGCGGCAGCCCGATCGCCCCACTTGCTTCCCTGTTGCAGGACTGTCTGGCTGCCGATGCCCTTCCGTGCAGAGTTTCGCCACTGATCATCTTCGACCCTCATAGGATGCCATTCTATCACAGAATTTTACCTGAAAATATAAGTGTTGTTTCTTTCAAACATAGAATAAGCATTAAACCACCCGCGTTTGCCATCTGATTTATCAGACTTCTTCCATCGTGGCACTATAACATTCCCGCATTAGAACACAGGCTATAAAGCCGCGCCTCCGATAGTCTGACGAGTGAAATGGCCAGCTTGGGTGTTTTATTTTGGCTTGGACATGTCCTATACACTGTTCCGCTTGGTGGCAGCACCTGCCTTCTGCGTTACGTGACATTTTTAATCACTGAATGCAGCAAGTTTTGTTTATTTGGAGGTGTCAATACCAGCAACAGGTGGATACCATAGGGAAGTTAATGTAGTGCCATCTGCCGGCAACATGGGTCCCTAGTTTAAATCATTCTTTACTTGTTTGAAAGCGATTTTAAACTTTAAAATGTGTTCATAAGCAGAAAAAAGAATAGTTAAAATGACTGGTTCTACAACTGGCAGAGGACAGTCAGGCTGTTTATTCAGGTCACACTGAGGCCAGTGAGGGGACCCTGCGATGACGCTTGGGAGCATTGACACACGTGTGTTAATTATCCGTTTGTTCGTTAACAATTATATCTAGATTAACTGGATGAATAGAGGGTTACAGCCATATCGCACCCAGACTTAGCCTCCTGGTTGTTTGAAGAGCAAACTTTCCTGTCGGTTGCAGATTTTACAACTTGTATTCCTGGTCCCGGGTGCTGAACAGTACATACAGCAGGACATATATGGTCCGAAATATATGTTTAAAAAAAAAAAAAAAAAAAAAAAAAACCCTTGTATTCATCGAGTTGCCACCAGTGCTGGAAATTGTTCCAAAAGAGATGGCCTGCTTATCAACCAAAGGTACTAGCAAGATAATATTCTACTGTGGCACGCAGTGCTCCAGCATGTGTGTGAAGCAGCGCGCATTTGTAGCCGGATTGAAAACAGACTAAGTTCTATGTTAAGTTGTCCAATTGTTTAATGAAGTTAGTAATGTCCCTGTATAAAATAAATATGTAAAGATATATAAGGCATGATCACAACCAGGAATTCTTGAGTGTAAAAAAACATTTTTTGGGGAGGGGTGGGGGTCGCTTTCAGAAGAAAAATAAAAAAAGAATAAAACTATGGCCATATGAGCATCATGCCAAAACACTCCAGTATGCCCAGCTGTAACAAGTCTTGAAAGGGAAGTGCATGTATGTTCCCAAACGAGTCAACTTTGTACAGAAAAAGGATTATTTCCATCAATAGAGAGGAAGCAAGGACCATCACACAAATCTTCTCATTGGAAACAAAATAAATGACACTACTATACACCTGAACACCCAGTGAGCTCTGAAGTATAGACCTGCAAGGCTTAGGCCGACTTCACTTTTGCTAATCAGTGTAAACGTGCAATATATCTTCAAAATTATTTGAAGTTGCCAATTCAACTTTGATTCCCGTGCACAATTAATTCTTTATTTCAAGTCAGGTTGTGTGCAAGATTTAACATTCAGAAGACTGCTTGTGTCATCCTTATGGTCTCTTATGTGTTGCTGCATGTACAGCCCATGGACACAAAGTCAGTATTGTAGGATTTTAAATTGTGCTCGGCACACAGACAGATTTTCTTTGAAGCAAATCTTCTTATCCAGTGTTTATTTGTTAGGGCTATAAGTTTAGGTTTTAACATATTTATTTATCCTGGATAACCCAATAGTACATCGAGATAGTACTAAAAACAAGCTCTTCAGACATAGAGAGACACACAAAATATGTACAACACAAACTGGACAGCACAATTTACAGACTGCTCCTTATGTACCAGGTACAGTCGTAGAAAACAATTGTCAAGTGAATACTCACAGACAGAATATACCGATAAAAAAAATAAAGTATAAATAGTATGGATTTGCAATTAATAGTCAAGGAAAAAATTCAGTCAAAATCCTTATATCACTACCTCGGCAGGCAAAAAAACAAAACAAAACAAAACAAAACAAAAAAAAAAAAAAAACAAACAAAAAAACAGATCACTGTAATCAAAATATGAGACTTCTAGAATCAGAAATGAATTTTTGAACAGCATCAAACACTAGAATGTTAAGGTTAACTGAAATATCGTTGTTTCCATGTGTGAGATACCTAATTAGTATGTTAGTTGCTTCGTGGACTATCAAGGTAGGGTTCACTCCCGCAGATGGAATATGACAAACAGTTTTTAATTTTTCCTGGGATATGAATAAAGACACTCAAGAAAGAAACGGAAAGTGCTTTCACCCGGATTTAAACATTTACATACTGAAGACGGCATAATATTATATACATGATAAATGTGAATTTAGTCCCGATGCACCCAAGCGCAAACGAGTCCGTATGATAAACTGGAACTGGATCTACAGACAATAGCGTATCTTCAAGACTAGGTTTCAATTGGGATTGTAGTTGGATAGTAGAAGGAATGAATGAAGTACCAAAATGTATAGAGGTAAACCTGATTTGTCGTAGGCTGCATCGATTTCTTAAGTGGACTGTGGTTTGACCATTATTATTTGGAACAAGATCCGACAGATAGGAGGGAGTCATGCCATTAATGATTTATAAAACAAGATAATTTGAAATGTTGGCGTCTTTTTGCTTAAGGGGGACAGTCTAGTTAATTATACTTAAGATAACTTGGAGTACCTTTGGGCGCCCCCAAACAAATACGAGCTGTTTCGTACTGAACAGACTCAAAGGAATCATAGAGAGACTGTAAGCAATTATCAAAAATAACACCTCCGTACTCTAAGCCAGGTCGTACCATAGATTTGTAAAGTCTAATCAACGTATTAAGAGATAACCTAAATCTAAGTCTATAGAGGAGAGATAGACGTTTTCTTGCTTTTTCGGCGATTCTAGTCATATGGGCAACCTATTTTAGATTACCAGAAAGTGTGATGCCCAGGTGTGTATTAAGGGGGGGGGGGGGTCAGTACGCTGGTACAGGTAATTATTTTTCTAGACTACGTTGTACGGAAAATTAAAATCTTTCAGAATTTTGGAAAGTACGTAAAATAAGAGGGCTTCCAGTACGCCGGTACGGTAAATAAAAAACCCCAGTACACCAGTAAGGGGAAACCCCTTACCCACCCTGGTGTACGGCTTCTACCTTCTGATATGACAGAGTTGCCAAGCAGGAGGGATAGGTGGTCGAGCTTGGTATGCTTAGTGGAAAACAAAACAGATAAGGACTTCCTAGCATATAAAGTCATGCTCCACTGTTTGCCTCAAACAGAGATACTAACATGGTCCGTAATTATCCGTCCTGCAGAGATAACAGGATCGTAAATTTTCTCAAGTGTCATTAGCGAAGGGCTTGATGTCACACAAAACATTATCCGTTAAGTGGTTAATGTAAACTAAGAAAAGAAGAGGCCCCATGATAGAAACCTGGGGTACCCCAGTCTCTACAGGTAGAAAAGAAGATAATTGACCACTCATTGTTCTACTCCTTGGAAACAATTTGAAAGTTAACTAGCGACGAAATTTCATAAGGGACCCTCAATCCCCAGTTGTCTCAATTTTAAAAGGAGACCTTCGTCCTTGACGCGGTCATCAAGAAAGACCATCCTGGCTTCTTTTCGAAGTTCCACGCCATTACAGATATCATGGACAATTTGACAAGCCGTTTGATGGCAGAGTCATTTGGCCTAAACCCTGAGTTCTTAGTCGTCAGTAATTCATGACGCAAGAAGTACGTACTCGAAAAGAACAATGAATAGCCTATTAAGCGTTCAAAAACTTATGAAACGTTACACAGTAACGCGATTTTCCATGAGTCTGGAAAGCACAAAGCAGCAAGAGAATGATTGAAGAGTTTAGTGCTCGAGCGATGGAGACATACCAGATGCAGTGTTCTTTAAGATGAGATCATACTATCAAGTCCAGGCGCAGGACTAGACTTAACGAAAGTAAAACTTTTTGGACATTGTGTTCATTAATTTGAACTCCACTTAGCTTCGTGTCGGTTCGATGTGAGAAGTCAGGCAGAGGCATGGGATTGTCTTCACTAGGAAATCTACATTGTTTAGCAAAGTAAAGGCTTGAAATTTCACATTTTTCAGCATTACTTGACATTACATTGCCGTCTTCAATTAGGGGAGGTACAGCTTGATAGAGCTTGGAACAGAGAAAGCTCTTACTCAGGTTCATGCTTTTTTTTTTTATTAATCTCATTAGAATCCAATTCACTACAAATTTTAGAAAAGTATGACCTCGTGGAACTATGAAGAGCGTTAACAGGTATATTGCGCTTCCGTTTGTACAACATGTTGAGTCTTTCAGGAGTAAGAGACTCAATAAAAGTTAAAGGTAGAATTTTGTTGCTAAAGTCTGAAACGTTTCCAAACGCGTTTTCTTTGGCGGAGTAGCTGTTTAATTTTGCAAGTGTCTCATTGTTTGTCTTTGGGTCTAATAATACGGATATCATAGCAAAGGATTAAGTCTTTACACAAACCAGTAAAAAAGATCCGTCCAGTACAATGCCATATCATTAATTTCACCAAAGACTTGTGTTAAAAGGAGCATCAAGGGCAGCTTTAGTCAGATCCTCAAAAGGAGCTTTTTGAGGTCCCAAATTCGTCTTTCAAAAGGGCGGCCCACACGATGAGAAATCAGGAAAGTACGAAACGCTACAGAGTGATCTGATGTTGAAATGGGAGGTAGAGTGCCAGAATTTAGAATATAACCAGGTGAGTCGGTGATGTTCAGGTCGAGGAGACTTTCAGATACATCATTCACTCTGGTTTGTTCCTATATCAATTCAAACAAGTTATATTGGGATAAGCAGCCCCAAATCACACTCTGAATAGTCGGAATCCCAAGATTAGCATCTATCATTAAATTCACCGGTAAAAAATTAGAGTTTTTGGATCACACTGAAAAGCAGCAGTAATAGAGTGATCAAGATCACTAAGAAGCAAATCTTTCTCTGCAGCATCCTGCCCTAGAGGGCGATAGTACACCCCTAACAAATTAAACCAAATTTGAGAGGAAGTTAAATCTATAAACATTTACTGTTGATAGACATCAAATCCAGACAGTGGGTACAAGGTAAATTGTCTCTTATGTAGATCGCCCCCCCCCCCCCCGTGGGGGTTGGGGCGGGGGCGATCTAAATAAGAGACAATTTACCACGTACCCACTGTTTGGATTTGGAGTTTATCAACAGAAAATCGCTAGGATAACAGGAGTCAAGCCAAGTTTCAGACAAGGTAATAATAGCTATCATTTTTTTTTTTCAAAATTGGCTAAGCTATTTAATTAATCAAATTTACCTGGGCTTTTAGTGCTGCGAATGTTGGCATGACAACTTTTTCAATTGATTTACGGTAAGGGTATCAGAGGACCTTGGATTTGGGTGGACACCAAACGCAAGCAATCTACATACAATAGGGCAGATGAAGAACAGAAGCTTCTACTGCTCTCCTGTAGAGGGCATTTCAGTCATTCAGGTCTAGAGTTGTGTATTCCCATTTCTTTTTTATTGTAATTTACAACTTAGTAACTTTAAAACTACTTATTGCAGAAGCAGCAAAATGTGTGTGGTAAAATTATGTACATAGCTGAAATGTTCATATAACTTCTATTCTTGCAGCTTCAAAAGTAGTCTTTTTTAATTTGTGGTTAATTTAAGATGCAATCCAATGGGAATACATATCTCTAGCCCTGAAGAGTTCTGTGTATTGGATTTTGTATTCAGCTGAATACACAGATAATTTGTAATTGTGACTTCTCCTATTACAGGTACATGTCTCAGATTTCAACGTAATAAAAAAAAATAAAGTAGTTAACAAAGACAGAGAGGTAAACGCAGGTAATACACGGTCCGGTATGACAGCAGCAAATAAAATTATTTTTACCAGCACTTACGGCAATAATAGATGCAAATGGAAGCTCTATAAAGTTGTATACTTATGCCCATAGATTTAACAAAACATATAGATAATCCGTAAGTAATCAGCACCAGACAAGCATTAAAACACTTCACTGGAAGACATGGTACAATCATTTTATGATCATCAGATGCAGCCCTAAATAAGTTGATAAGTTAGTAAACATTGGAACCATAAAGATTAAATTACACTGTGAACTGTGCACATAAACCCATTCATACGTTACAAAATACTCTATAGTAAATTATACAACATATATAATATCACAATGGGAAATAATACGTGTTGTCCAAATGATACATATGCGGTGATAGATATCACAGTTGAAAGCAATAAATGTCACATGGACTTAAAAAATTGATACACTGTAACAGGAAATCGTCCAGTGGGAACAGGGGGTAAGTGTGAGGATAGAGCAATTATAGCATGCACAACATGAGTTTTACCTTTAGTAATGATGTTGCGTCGTTAAATGAATAAATATAAATAAGCGTAGCATGGTGGTATAGATCATAGCATCTTCGTATAAAATGGACACGTGGAGGACAGACGAATTGTCAAGGACATTGCTAAAGCGGTGGGGAAAAAAGGAAGAAAAAGTAATTTCAAGGACAGGAAATGTGCAGGCCTAAAAGTAAGTCAATAATGTATTTAGAATCCAATAAGACACACCATCAAGGCCTATTTGAAAAATGAGATGAACAACTTATAACGTCCGTAGGGCGATGGTCAATGTCATATTTGGCCATGCATAGATACATCAGTTTGAATACAGTGGTACCTGGCTTGACAGACCCGTCAATGAGAGACCGCATCTCTTCTTAAGACCGCCCTCTCAGAGAGAGAGAGAGAGAGAGAGAGAGAGAGAGAGAGAGAGAGAGAGAGAGAGAGAGAGAGAGAGAGAGAGAGAGAGAGAGAGAGAGAGAGAGAGAGAGAGAGAGAATGAAATTTTTAAATCATATCTTCAGTCTTTGTCGACCGAGATGCCTGTAAAAGCGTTAATAAGATGTAACAAGGCTTTTGATTCATCACAGTATATTTTCTTTCGCATGTAACAGAGATGACCAAAATCGTGACATGTGGTGGGCGTGGGAACAATGTTTGTAGTATTCAGAGTCAAAGCCTTGGTATGAGGAAACTTCACGTTTGTTGGATCAAATGTATCACAAGAAACACCAACAGCAGAAACACAATAAGCACAGGATTGTTTTGATTAGTAATGATATAAAAACGGAACTACAATCGACTTCGACAGCATGAATGCAGGACATTTATGATGTTTACCAGGAACTATGACTTTGGTTTGAACTTCTTCGTATTAAATGCGCTAAACCATACATGAACATTCAATCAGTAAATGACATTTGGCAGAGTTGCAATCACGATATTTCAGCCTTATTTCGTGGTAAGCTAAATATAGAAATATAATGATAAGTGGGGACATAGATGTTGTTGGCTCACATAACATAGCATAACGCAACGTAACGTAACGTAACTCAGCGTGACATGAAATGAAGTAACATAACGTTTAATAACATAACTTAACCGGAATGATTCAATGGCTAGGGTTTGTTCTGTGCACTTTGCTTGACACGGCCTTAAGTACCAACATGCATGATCGTACCAATAAACTAACATTTTTAAATCGACCATAGTTGCATTGTTTTCTTCTAATTCACGTATTATGGAGAAAATAATGCAAAAAAGGCAATCCAGCGTGTCCTGATATAATTACATGCCAGTGATACTGCATTCCAAAAAAAATTATTGCTCATCTTAGTTACAATAATAACTCTAGATTCATATTCCCCGTAAAAAAAGACCTATCATTCAAGTACCAGTTTGTCTATCTTTCCAAGGAAAAAATATAAGCTGTGCGCTCAATCTCTATCTTGGCACAGAAAAGGTTTAGAATCACATTTGTTTCCCAGGATGGATGTGAAGAAATTACCCATACATGGTCATGGCATATAAGGTATATGAAAATTTGGTCACCGGTTATCTATGGTTGTTCTGGTTCAAATGGTATGGCATGCTTCATTCGTAAGGTCAACTTGACCTTTACGGCAATGGAAATTAGTTGACTATTACATTTGTTGATATGAAACAGGATGGTAATTGCCTTCATTATCACACACACACACACACACACCCACACACACACACACCCACACCCACACACACACACACACACACACATGTATATATATATACACGTATGTATATATATATATATATATATATATATATATATATATATATATATATATATATATCACGTGATTGAGTCTGATACCACATATGGATGGAGCACTGTGAAGTGAATCAATTCATTCAGTGAGATCACCACGGGTGTGATATTAGATGAATTATCTCGTATTTATCCATCCATCCATCCATTCATCCACATCTTCATTCTCTAGGTCAAAGAGATGGACAAAGCAGTGTTAAGAACAATATTTACAATTTGTGGAAGTTTAACGTGTATCATTGAACTAACCAAGGAGGCTGCAGTCGTGTAATCTCCTTGAACTGACACTGAAAATACACAAAAGCAGTTTTGAGGCAGGCTGTGTTCATTTCTACGTTTATACCATAAAACACGCGGGTAATTATGTCGCCACCTGTACACCTGTCTCAGCAGACATCAAGAATTTGTAGTGAATTCTTGATATCAAGAATTTGAGTTTTTGAAATCAAGAAGTCAAAGTAATATAATAACCGGTCCCTGCGAATATTCTGCGCATCTGTCCTTGCAAAATGGCAGGAGTCCAGCCTGACGGGGGCAACGTTACAATGTTCTGAAAACGAGGCTGACGAAGCAGATGGCATGCTTATTGACTCGTGCAAGAATTTATTTGGAATGGGCGACATCTTAGACGGTCAGTGACGAAGTTAATGTACAGCCATATTGCATGCATTTTTGCGGGAAAATTGCTTGACTATGCCGCACTCAAGGTGTGTAATGGTTGATATATTTTTTTCACCTTCCAAGCCCATCACATTGCTCAATATTCCACTTCTCTTGTTCTCTGTATATATATATATATATATATATATATATATATATATATATATATATATATATATATATATATATATATATATATATATATATATATATATATATATATATATATATCATCATCTGTAAAATAGCAAAACACTGGAATATTCGAGGAAGCAGTCAGTAATTCATCGAATAGTCTCTCGACATCTTGATATCAAAAAGTGACCTCTTGATATTAAAAAGTTGACTCTTGGATATCAAGAAATAGAGTGGTGGTGAAATGGAGTGAAAAGCCAGTTTCTTGATATCAAGAACTAGACCTTTTGGATATCAAGAAGTGACTTCTTGATATCCAAAAGTACTGGACAAATAGCAAAAGGACGCAACTTAGATATCTATAATCCATTTTACATGTCTCTAAATGATTTTTAGATATCTGCAATTCGGCCATCTTCAAAGATATCTAAAATTGATTTATAGAGATCTATAATTCGAATTTGAGACATCTAAAATTCAGAATAAAGTTATACCCGCTTGCCATACACGCCCTCAGTCACGAAGAACTTCTTTCTCATATGGATACATTCGTATGTAAACCAGGAAGAGACAAAGTATATGATAAAATGGCCATTTAATGTATATCTGACAGTTGAAATTGATAAAATCTACACCGATCTATTTCTTCTGCTATATTTATTATGTAGGACAGAACTGCTATGCTCTTTCTGCTACCAGTCGCCCAATTCTGCACAAATGTAAGTTATCGTATTAAAGGTGAACCATGATCTGCCATCTTAGATTTGTTAAAGGGTCACCAATCATGAAGAGTGTTGCTTGTGAAAAGGCGTTTTTAGTATCACAGATCGAAATTGACAACAGCTTGTCTCTGAGACAGTTATCCCGATAAATGTCTGTCTTTCTTCGGATAACACCATCTTTATGCGTAAGGTGCTGAGCATACGGGAAACATTTTTGTCGAATCACAGGCACAAACAGTTAAATGAGTAGAGGTCGATTGTTACGTTTGTACCACAGCGTTAGACATGCCTGATACACCTCTTCATTAGTGCGTAGCTCACACTGGCTTTGGCATAGCGCTGACCATCGTATTGCCATGTGCCTTTTGCAGTAGTCACACGTTTGTGTGCAAGAACTGGTGCGGCCCACTAGAGATCTCTGTTTCACGTGTATTCCGGCGGCGGATGGGTGGTTCAAATGCCACGGCTGTGCCTCTTTCGCCTGCAAGGTGTGCAGCAAAGACTTTCCATTTGACTGGTGTAGAAGTATAGAAAAGAGAAAAGCTAACGGTATCACCATCCAGCTTGGCATCCTGAAACATAAAAAAAAAAGAAAATGCAAATATTAAGTACTTGAATTGACAAGCAGTCACTTTGCCACCTAAGCTGAGCAAGCTCCGTATTATCTCTACTATACTTACAACGAAGTAGAGGAAACACTCAAATAGGTCTGTTTAGCAGGCAAGTTGTCACTTTGTTACACATACATATGAAAAGGAGGGCATCGAGGGTGCTGCCGCAGGGTTGGTCTTGCTGGGAACATAAACCTTTGTCAAAGATTTTTTAGGCCATTGAAAGGATCCATTTTTATGAATATGGGATCCTCCATTCCGATTGGCTGATAAATGTTTGTTTTGCTGCCCTGCCCATCACGTGTTGTGTGGAGGTTTTGCAGATTGACAAATAAAAAACTTCTGACCAATCAAAATCCACCAAATATTTGCTGTCATCAATACTATTCGCAACAGCGCCTACCCCCAGCTACTTCCGGCTAACGTGGAAGGATATATTAATGATATATGACGCATTTTATAAAAAAAAAAATCCTATTTATCTGAAATCAAACCATGAAAACCGTTAGATACGGGGGCTGTTAAAGTATAATCCGATTTATATTTTACCAGAAATCTGCTGTTCAGTTGAGGTAGGTTCATGGCACTACAAAAATAGCAATGGCGCAGGAAACACTTTCAATCTCTATTTTCGCCGTCAGTACGTGGGCCATTAGTCACATGCCGAGCAACTGTGCATGGAGGAAAGACTCACCGAGTCCGAAAATCTTGCTAAATTTCCCGTGGCCCCAGGTAATTGATCTATATGCCTTGGAAGGATACCCTGTTTACTTATCAGAAACAACATGAGCGCCCAAAGCCATTGAGGCCAGCGGCACCGGCAGTGCCAAAAAAACGTTAAATGAATTCCACGGGAGTAGAATGGAAACGAACTTGAGCTGTCCATGACGATTTGAACAGTTATAAAGATAGACACGGGGATGTTTTTATTGCAGGGATCAGCTGCAAACTGTGCATGAAATATGAGAACTAGTCTGCATAGAAATTTCAACAGTGCATTCATCGCGGGCAAATTAGATACGAATGTTTCATTGCCTCATCAATACATACTGAACACAGTGATGACAAGGCCGAGGGAATAAGTGGGAGTAAAATTTAAGCAATAAATGGATAACCATACGGAACTACAATCGACTTTGACAGAATGAATGCCGGGCATTTACGGTGTTTACAAGGAACTATGACTCTGGTTTGAACTTCTTTGTATTAAATGCGCGAAACCATAAATGAACATTAAATCAGTAAATGGCATTTGGCAGAGTTGCAATCACGATATTTCAGCTTTATTTCATGGCATGCTAAATGTAGAAATATATCAATAACCGGGGACATAGTACAATAGAATCAGGAATTATTTAAGAATTCAATGCGCTCCAAGTACCTTTGTACTGTAGAACAACCTCTCAAGAAATACGACGAAATTACGCATTAGTACACATCATTTCTTTATTGAAGCAAGAATACATAAGCGCCCAACCAAGGTTCATGTGAGGCAAAGAATGGGTGATTCCTGTCTTGAAGTTGAACATGAGTACCATCATGTAACGTCATGTAATAAGTTTCAAATTCCTGGGGGAGAATTTGCTTAAAAACATAAGAGATTGCTTGAAGCATAGGACTTAGTTATATACTTAACCATCCATTTTCTCCTTTTCGTTATCTTTACCACTTGTACAATTACACAACTGTCAGCGTCATGCAACTCTGACAGACACGTCGTATGCGCAAACATATGGTTGATTCTACATCTTTTCAGCCGTATTGAGCATACCTATTCTTTTATTGCATATATATTTTATTACTCATTATTGGACATGTATCTTTTGTATGTTTATTTGTTGGGGCATTTGATTTGAAAAAAAAAATCAGTATCGTATCCGTATGTAACCGTGTTTACAGATTGCTTTCCAGTCATCTATTCTATCAAAACCATTTCCTGTATGTTCAAAAATCTGTTTCATGTATTATATGGAACTATTTAGATGTTTATCCGTGTTTCTGTATAGTTTTTGGAACCGTGGCATCCTTCTTACCTACCTTTTGTGCAAGCTAATTTTATCTTACGAAATTAGACGAGAACTGTCCTTTCTGATTAACATGGTACTTATGACATTGAAGCATATATTTTTATTTATTTTTGGCAAACTTTGTTACTGTACAGACGTTGGAAAACAACAGATGGTGTCTGTACTGTTTTTACGATTAACAGACTTACATTGCAAATCGTTTTGGAAAAGTAAATGTTACAATCTGTGGCAATGTTCTTACGTATACACTTCATGTTTATCTTCATGATTACTTAAAGTGTGTTATTCTGGGACCTTTCTGTCATATAGTATCCCAGATGACGATCTAGCCGGTTTCCATACTATCATGCGAAGAGACTGAACAAACGGGATGGGAGGGGATGTACGTATGTACGTATCACATCTACTTTGAAAGCAACCTTGATTTTTTTTATGGGCTGAAATCAAGTTGCATAATAATTAATTCTTATTTGGAGTTATTTTGAGGCACCCTGATTCCGTGGTGCTATTCTGGGACAAATTTCCTTCCAATCTTGACCATACAAAACTGTCGGAATCCATAACACCGTTATAACAGGTGACCTTAATGCTGATTTTACAACAGCACCCGGCAGAAAACTTGATTATTGCTTTCAATACATTTCCTTGAGCCCCATATTCAAGAAACCACTTGTATAACTAGTAATACATCGAGCTGCCTTGATCAAATTATTTCTAACATCCCTGGATATTTTCACCAACCTTGAGTATTACTACCAGTTGGTTATTGTAATCATAGCATGGTGTCGGCTAATATTTTATTTCGGAGGATAAAAGAACGCCCTTACAAAAGATTGTTAAGGGAATATGAAAAGGCCGATTTCGATAGCTTTCGTGACCATTTAAGAAGAGATACAGTAGGCTAATTTTTCTTTCAAACGAGCTAAGCCAGCGTTGTATTTCTTGGACTGGTTTTCTATCTGCCGCCAAAGAGTGCATTCTAAATAAAGAATTCTGCATTCGCCCTAATGATCTTCCGTTGTATTCTTGTATTCAGATAGAAGCATTCCATGAATCACCGCTCGTTGAAACGGTTTGATAAATAACTCCCAATCCAATCAACAAGATGATCAGAGATGCCCAGTTGACGTAGCTTCAATAGGAGGCCATGATACCAAACCTTGTCGAAAGCCTTAAAGACGTCTAGGAAGACCATTCTCGGTTTTTTCCCAGACAGTCATACATTTTATGAACGATACAGACAAGTTGATTTACACAGTGGAGTTGTCAGCCTTGAAGCCAGAACATTTGGAGGTGAGGAGGTTATTTTCAGAGAGGTTTTCACAAAGAGCATTAAAAACCAGTCTTTCCAAAACTTGAGATACGTTGCACAGTAAGGAAATAGGCCGGTAATTACTTTTAATCTGTCTACTTGACGTTTTAAAGACAGGACATGTATTAGAACGTGAAGGATGTGCAGATCGGAAATATCAACATAGGTTCGCTCTTACACCCAACTTGGTATAACCCTAAGCAGCAATCTGTCTTGGAATACTCACACACCACGTGTTGTTGATCAAGCTAATCAGGGCATTGCACTACTCTGCAGGTTTAAAGCCAAACTCTCCCGTTTTGGTCAGGCTTTGATTTTCAATGATCATGTCTATTCTTGAACATGGTTGTGTTCTTTGTGATAACTGTGGTGCAGGTTCATCAGATTAACTGGAATCAGGAACGTGTAATAGACAGCAGGTCCCTGCTGGAATCAATACAGTATGAGGCAGACAAAATATACACTGGCGCGTTAAGGCATACCTCACACATCAAACGTCTACAAGCACCCGGTTGGCCTACCTTGGCTAGCCGCCGGAAATACTTCAAATTGATTCTATTCTTGAAAATGACCCACAATCTTGCTCTCTCCTAACTTTCCCACCTCATACCCCTCCATAACTTCGGTCGAGACCTACGTCATTCCAGATTGATGTAGAATTTTAATTTATGCCAATTAGGGGCACTTGAAAAGTTAAAATGTCTTCAAAACTGTAAAAGGTAAAGTTGTCATTGCAACTTCAATTTACAGGTTTTGTGCTGTATGCGCATTCAATGAGCTATAACTAAAAGTTTATTTGACAAGGCTAAATTATGAATATCTTCAAAGATATTGTAGGTAGAGGTGCCATTCCAAATTCAATTCATAGGCTTGTGCTGTAAACACATCCGATGAACAAAAAAAGCAAATTTTTAATTAATGCCAATTAGGGGCACATGAATGGTTTAAATGTTGAATATATTCAAAGCTATTATAGGTAGAGGTGCCATTCCCATATGGATCACAGGTTTGTGCAGAAGGCGTATTCAATAAACCAAAAACAAAAGTTGTAACTTTTAAATTTATACAAGTTTTTGAGGCACAGAGCGGTTTGCTTTGGTGAAAATCTTCTTTTATGGTTCTTTCGTTTTCTTTCTTTCTTTAACAGCAAATTTGTCTGACATATGCATTGAAACTGCAAGCTTGACATGATTTTACCTTCGCACAAAAAGTCCGGTCTTTTTATAAAGAGGGGTGACTAATTGGAAATATGAAAATTAGAGACATTTGAAACTGCTCAATTTTTAATATCTTCAAATGGAGGGGCCTTTGCAACTTCAATTCATAGGTTTACGCTGTAGGCTCATCCAAGGAACTGTTAAGAAAAGTTACAGATTTTAAATTGATGCTAATTGATGGTACTTGGAAAGTTATGAAGTCTATATATTCAAAACTATTATTGGTAGAGGTGCCATTAGAACTTTAATTCAGTAAGGTTTGTGATTTAGGTGCATCCAATGAATCACAAACAGTTGAAGAGTTTTAATTCATGCAAGTTTTGAGGGCACAAAGACAGATTTGCCTGACGCAAATCTTTTGCAGTTTTTTTTTAACTTTCGATCGTGTTTTTCTCGGCCTCAATTAACTTCAAAAATAATTTCTCTCTCCACAGGCGTATAGTTTACTTTGGCAGCCATGGACGTAAGTTTTCTCAGGTACAATTTCATCTGACACCAGTTCGTGCCTAGAGAATCACCCCTGTTGATTTGTCAGATAACCAACATGAAGAAAACCAGAACAGGTGTGCGACACTTTTTGGTCAACAATGACACGGGAGCTGATTCAAGCAGGAGTTACACGCACTTGAGTTCGAGAATAAAATCCCAACTTGAGCCTGCGGTTTAACTGTGCGAAACTGTACAATTTTGAATCTGAAATCTTTTGTTCGATTGAAAGTAGCAACTGGCACAAAGAGAATGCGCTAGAATGAGCTTGGGTCGTTCAGTGGACGTACTGGGCGAAAAATCATTTTCCTAAACGTGTACAAGTCTTTTCGCACGATCCTAAACAATTTGAGTTAGTTTACTCGTGTATTAAGTCAAATCTCTTCTTGATCCTTCTGTGTTCACAACTGTTTTTCATTTAAGCTTCAGGTAAGGGGCAATGCTACTTGTCGAGCTTAACGGCATTGACGTTAGACCTTTTGACCCCCCTCCTCTCTTGACGTCAAAAGTATACCTCCGTGACACGCAACTGATCTTTTCCATGTGCATCATGAGTCTGCTCTAGACCATTATAGTTGACCTACTAATACACAGGCCTAGGACTGGTCTTCTCCTATTAAACTCGTTATAAGAATAAATGCACAACTTGTGATCTTTACAAATTCCACCCAAACACAGAGAAAGAGAGGCAGTATAGCCTTCTCCACAGAACAAGCGCTAAACCACTCAACAAAGACCTGTGCTGAGGTCCAGTCTGTAAGTGGTACAAGTAAGCCTACCAAAAATGTGAATATGGGTTAAAGGAGTGCAAAGAGTCATTCAAAAGCATCATGCAACTTCAAATGCATAAATTTGGAGCTGGCCATATCAACATTGATTTATCGGCGAAGATAGTTGTAGAGCTACACAATTGATAAAAATGAGAGTGTCTGTGCACGATAGAGAGAAGGTGCAGGAGGGGGTCTTAGCAGCATTTTAATTTAAATATCTTACACTTTACTGGAAACAAAAACCTTACGTATAGTTTACCCACAAGAACAAAAAAGACAAATTTCTCTGTCATTTGACACTGAGGTAACAGATTGCCCTAGCACACTGCACACAGCATGCAAAGTGCGCCAAGAAAAGCTGTGGACTGAGACCATGATTCCTGAAATTGAATTTAGACTAGGCATGCTGGTACTTGAATGAAAGGTCTTTCCACATAGAATTTATATCAAATTACCTCATGGGTAAAAATGATATTCACTACAGGAAAGTCGCTTATAGCAGCAAAAGACATACGATTAAGAAAGGTATAGAATGAAGACTAAGAAACGTTCTGAGGCACTGCAAAGTAATTGTAGATGGCTTTTAAGGAGCGGCTGGTATCGTCGTCTCTTAATATACCTGCAATTGTTTGCTTGTGGTATTCATGATAGCGCTTCATTGAACAGCTATTTTAAAATCACAGAACCCTTTCTATTAAATCTAGTGTATACCAGGTTCAAGCCTACGGAAACCCTTCAAGGCAGATATTCAGTGGTAAGGTGAATTTGTATAGTTTCTTTTCTCCTGATTGTATATTTTACCACAGTGTTTTGGTAAGAAATATGCCATTGGCTTTGTGTGGTGATATTCATCCAAATCCTGGGCCATTAAATATAAAGTTTCTTTATACCATCCATATGAATGTAAATAGCCTGACAGCAAATAATAAGATTGACCAAATTGAAAGTTTATGTTTACATCATGAAGTCGATTTGATCTGCCTGAATGAAACAAAGTAAAATCTACATGTTCTGGATGTTGATATTTTATTACATGGGTTTAACCCTCTTGTTAAACCTGATCGAAACAGGCACGGGGGAGGAGTGGCAATCTACGTAAGTGAACATATTCACGCAAAAGTTCGTAAAGACCTTGTGATCAGGTATGTAAATGCTTGTGGGTTCATTTTAATTTACATGGGAGCAAATTTCATGTTGTTGCATATTATAGACCACCCAGTCAAGATCCAACACAGTGTTGTAATTTTCTTTACAGTTTTCAGGACTCTGTGGCAAGGCCTTTTAGAAAGCCCGCAGACTATTATAGTGACTGGAGACTTTCACTTGCCGGGTTTGTCATGGTTAACAAAACAATGCAACACATCTTTCACATTGTTCATGAAACAAGTGGAGCTTTAGATGATGGAAAAGATGCACGTCTGGTGTTTTTGGATGTATCTAAGGACTTTGACAGGGTATGGTATTGAGGTCTCATTCATAGGGTTGAACAAAACGGTATCTGTGATCGCCTCTTGTCTTGGATCAAGTCTTATCTGTCAAACAGAAAATAGAGAGCAGTTAGTATGGAGCTTTTTCAAACTGGGTAAAAATAAAATTTGGTGTTCCCCAAGGAAGTGTTTTGGAGCCGCTATTGTCCCTGGTTTTAATGATTTGGTAGATCATATAGCATGCACAATTTACCTATTTGAGTGGAAAATTCGACTCAGCAGCAATCAGATTCAATGAAAATTTACTTGGCGTTCAAGAATGGGGTAAAAAATAAAAAATCGATTTTAACTGTGGCAAAACATAGGAAATGATTATATCCACAAATCCAACAAAGCAAACCATCCAGATTTAAATTTCGCTGGTGAAACTGTTAAAACACTTGGGAGTCATCCTTACTGATAGTTTGTCACGGGACAGTCAATGAAGATCAGCCTGTAACAAGGCCGCCACTAGTTTGGGGAGAATAAGGCAATGTATGTACACACTACCACTGAAAGCGCTTGAAGGTATTTACACATTATCTATCAGACCGATTCTTGAATATGCAGTTCCCATTACTGACGGCGATTCAGTGAAGTGCAGAGTAATGTTAGAATCCGTACAGTATAGAGCTGCATTATTTTATCAGGTGCCATGAGGACTTCGAGTCAAACAAAAGTTCAGGATTGCCTTGGATGGCCGAATTTGGCAGTCAGACGAAAGTATTGTAAATTTGTTCTTTATTTCAAGTTAGTCAGATTGCTTTGCTCTGCTTATATGTGTGAACTATTACCTACACAAAATATAGATAGGCATAACTATATGTTACGGAACAATTCCAACAGAAATGTGGCCCCTGCTTTTCCTAGTTGGCCCCGCTTTTCTTAGTTTTTATCAGTGCCATTACTGAAAATATTATTTGCGATATCAAACTCTCTGCAGATGACACAAGTTTTCTAGAGGTATTATATGACCCCCTTATTTTTGAACAGCTTCAAAGAATTTCGATTTTGGGAAATCAGTAGAAAGTCACTTTTAACGCTACTAAATCTCTAGCTCTCCTTGTTTCCACTAAACGCAACAAACTAAATCATCCCTCTCTATAGCTTGGTGATTCTGTTATACCGGAAGGCACTACTCATACCCATTAGGCTCAGATCTGTCCCATAATTTCAAATGGGATGCTCATATCCCAAGAATTATTGAAAAGGCTAGAAAACGCCTGTCATTATTGTACAGGCTTAGATACAAACTCTCACGTAATACACTCTCCAGACTTTATAGTTTGATTTTTTTAGGACTACTTGTAGATGAAACTTGGAATTGGAACTCTCATATCAATAAAATTGTAAGTAAACTTTCTAGAAATGTTGGACTTTAAAAAAAAAAAGTTCGCAACTTCTTGCCTTCTAAGGCGCTCCGTCAAATATACAATTCTCGTTTTCTCCCACACCTTAGCTATTCAATTCTTGCCTGGGGTTACATCTGCGACAGGGTAACCAAACTTCAGAAGCAAGCCATACGTACAATATGTTTCACCACTTACAATGCCCATACTGAACCTCTTTTTAAACAACTAAATATCCTTAATTTGTCTGATATTATGCATACCAGTTTCTTAAATTTTACTATCGATATTCTAAAAATGAAATTCCAGGATACTTTAGTCAAATGTTTTCACCTATACTTGCCACTCACCCTTATGCTACCCGAAATCGAAATGTTCCCCTTATTCCTGTTTCATCTTATAATCATACTAGAGCCTAGTGATTCCAGAGAGTATGAATTGAGTTTTTTATGCACGTGGCCTGATGACGATGAAGAAGAATTCATAAGAAAGGCTGAAGCAGCAGAGGAAAAGATCATTCAGCCTTACACACGTGAGGGGACGCCCAGAACGCTACCGTCACCAGTATTGCAGGGAGAGCAGCCGTGGTACAGCGAGACGATCCCAACTTGCCGTCTGGGCAATGATAATTCGTTGCAAAAGAGATATTTCCTATCAAAACTTACAAAATTCCGTTTAACAAGAACAAGCATGAATGCAATAAATTGGAATTTGCGTCAGGATGGGCCAGGTCTTTCAGTGTTTCAAATTCTAGCATTCACGGAAACAGCTATCGCCTACGCCTACGGTATAGAAAAGACTAAACAAACAATTGATTTTCCCTTCCCATATGTGTGGTCTATGGATGATTAAACATAAGTTTGCATTTATGAAAATAGCTTTTAATATCAGTATAACTCCTTCTCGGCAGTAACTTCACGACCCTTGGAGGGCAGTAATTTGCGTTTCCGTATACATTGTCATCAGTGCACGTGTCAATGATATTCTTAATTTCAGCTCGTACCCATTATGTTACAATGGCAAATATTTTCCTGTGACTGACTTATTTTTCTTATAAACGACAAAGGTACAATGAGATGGAATTTTGTACACTCGATTATTGGGAGCTGGCCTTGGACTGTCGCAAACACTGGCACATGACTGAAAAAGATGAAAGGCCACCCGCCCACTGGTCTTGGCAGCTGTGTAGTTGAGGCGTGAATGTGGTAGCTATCCAAACAAATGTTATCTGCTTATGGGATTAAACACCTCACAATATACAGTAGCAATTGGACATACACATAACAGTGGCCAGGTAACTAAACCTGAAACGGATGCGGTCTACACCTACAGTATGTATAAGTCTGTACAAACAGTTAATTTTCCCTTCCCTGTGTGATTGGATATAAATTTGCATTTATGAATGGTTTTCAATATATCATAACCCGGCAGTACCCTCAGAAATCTTGGAGGGCAGTAATTTATGTTGCCGTATAAGCCTACATCAGTACATGTGCTAATGAAGTTATGGTCCTTTATTTCAGATTGTATCCATTATGTAACACTGGTAAATATTTATTATGACTGATCTAAATTCTGGGTCCATATTAACGACAAAGATACAATGACATGATTTTTTTTATTTATTTATTTTTTTATACTCGATTATTGCAAGCTGGCTGCGGATTGTCACAAACCGTGGTATATGACTGAAAGAGATCAAAGGCCAGCCGCCCACTGGTCTTGGTAAATGCGTAGAAGAGGCGTATCCAAACAAGTGTTTAATGTCTGGTTATATAATTATTAAACACCTCTCAATGTACAGTGGTAATTGGAACTACACGTTACAGTGGTCAGCTAACTCAACCTAGGGACCTGTTTCAGACTGTTCAACCTTAGACGTGGGTATGGAACAAGATCGGTCCTTGTTTGTCCATGTTTTCCACCCATTTTTTCATCAATTGAATCAAAATGGTTAAACACACTAACGTTTCGTTACAATGTAATACTTCGTGACATCGCAGTCCAGCGTTGTCAATGTGACAGTCGATTGTTAATTATGTGACGTACGGTAACAGTCGTAGAACTGCTAGACCTGTATTTTGCTGCAATGCAACCTTTGAAATCAGAGTCATACTGACGATTAATTCGTCAATACTGTTAAAAAATGAATCATTGTTCCTGGTTTTAGGAGTAATGCCTAGTTTTGCTAGTTCCATGAATTCTTCCATTGACCAACAGAAAATTATGAAACCAAATACTCCCCACACTGATGGGTGGGGTTGGGCTTTCTGTCGTTTTCCACGAAGTGTGAGCTGCATCTGTGAGATCGGTTCCCAGGCCTTGACACCTGTCTCTCAAATCTTGACTGCGCGAGTCCATGCTCTCCGTAATTTCGGGTCCTTTGGGGAATGTAAACAAACTGATGGTTGTTGAACGTGTATTAGCAGCAGCACACCGACCTTTCCTGGACGGGAACAGGGACGAAAATAAATATTTCCGGATGCATTTTTAATCCTGTTAACAAAGTGAACCTGAACAGCCATGGCTCGCAAGCATGCAGTCTTCCTTGTCAGCCAGCGGAGTTTCGTTTGTGACGTCAGTAGCCTTTCGCGCCTTGAAGTTGTCGGAAATGAACGGAAAGCGACGATTGAAGGCGCAGTGACTTTTTACATAAAAAATTTGACTTGAACTATTATTTTCACATCCATTTCGTTCAAGTGCACCGTATGGATAGAAAAACACATGAGTCACCCTTGTAGCTAATTTGAACATGGTCAATCAAGATAGCCTTTAAATCACACCAAAATTGAGTGAATTTACAGTTCAAACAAATTTACTCTCCTAAGATCACGTACAAACAGCATGGCTTAAAATGCTTAAAATGGAGACACCAGTCATAGTCGCCGTTCTTGTGTCAAAATTAATACCGCGCTTCGCGTGTTGTTGTTCCTTATTCTTGTGACATAGGAACCCACACCCACTCGTCGTGTCTGCTCGTACTACTTCAGCGGGCGTGCTTGATATGTTAACCAAGAAACCTATAATTCCCAAGAATCACAATAGAAATGGGACTAATCCACTTTATCCGTTAACCTGAGGCAACCGGGATATGGCATGTTTTTTTGTTTTTGTTTTTCTGAATGGAACACAATTTTGATAAGACTGAAATTCAATGACTACTGTGTAAATCCGCTATAAAAAAGAAACGGGCGGGGGTGGCAATAGCAGGTTTCCGATTTTCATTCCTTTATTTAGCTCTATGGGCGGATGGTGGCTATGACTCTTGCGACAGCTTGGAAACTAAGCCGCTGTTGTGACGTTTATCCAGGTCAATCGACAGTACCAGCCTCTGTTGTGACGTTTATCCAGGTCAATCGACAGTACCAGCCGCTGTTGTGACGTTTATCCAGGTCAATCGACAGTCTGGCTTAGCTGTGCCCATCTCTTGCACATTGTCTAAGCATAAATGTGTAAGAAAATCATTCTACGCGATGCGTTACATCAAACAGTACCACTTTTATAGTGCGTCCAGTTTTCACGTGAGTGTTAGCTCTAATGAAACTACAAGACCGTAAAAAATCCGGACAGTTTCATCGCCCCTTTTTTGACGTGTTTCGTTTCACTGGCTTTGCTGCGCCTCAGAAATAAATACCCAACAAAACAAACAACAAATAATATTTGTTCTGAAAGTAAGTCTTCCGAAGATAACGATAGATATGATAACAAAACTACCAATTCCGAAGGGAAAAAAGGGAGTTAGAATGCGCATTTGGCATACATCTGTCATTGTCGGCAAATGTAAATTTTGAACACGGGACGGAATTTCTTTGAACATTTTTGGTGTGAATTTTGTGACAGGGTATTAAAAGAAAGATAATTGTGTTATGAAGAAACCCGCCTTTCAGATTTATTTAATAAGCACGTTGTTCTTGCACAAATTTAATACATATATGAAAGGGCTGGGAGGGTAAGTTTCCGTGGCTGCAGTACGATGGATTCGGTAATGCCCTTTCTTTTTACATTCTGAGAATTGAGTTGATAGATACACTATTTTGCATGGTGGCAACACCTGCTTCCTGTGGCACATGACGTTTACAACCGATAAAGAAGGTTTTGTTTATCGCCCCGGCGTCTCCGCTTATACCAGGTGGATACTAGAGGTACATACCTGCAGTGCGACATACAGGGAACACGCTTAAATCATTGATTTGACTTAAGTGTTTCTTTCAAATGGATGGGCGTGCACCGCTGCGGCATCTTTGTGGGTTTAACGCGTAGCACACAGTATTCGGATACTTAGGTGTTAAAATATCAATACTCAACAATGCTGTATCTGTTGGGCGACTTCTATTCTTGCAAATTGATCCGAAAGACATGTGTTCAGATTAATTTCTCACAATTAATTGTGTAAAAGATTTTGTCCAAAATATGTCCTCATGCATATATATATATATATATATATATATATATATATATATATATATATATATATATATATATATATAGAGAGAGAGAGAGAGAGAGAGAGAGAGAGAGAGAGAGAGAGAAAGAGAGAGAGAGAGAGAGAGCGATAATAAAATATTATAGCATGCTATAAAATCTATAAAAATTTTTTATCTCATGTTTGGGTCGATTTGTACATTACAATACACAAAGCAAAAATAAGAACATTTGCAGCAAGTTTTACTCCTCATCAACACAATTGCAGATGAAACCGGGTGAGTACCGATACATCATATCGCGGCACTGTAGCTTTTAGGCCTATGATACGGTATTTATACAAGCCTGTTATAGTACTAAAATCGACCCAAACATGATATATATATATATATATATATATATATATATATATATATATATATATATATATATACATACATACATACATATATAGGTACACACACACATATATATATGTGTGTGTGTGTACCTATATATGTATGTATGTATATGTATATATATATATATATATATATATATATATATATATATATATATGTCCTCAAAACGATAATGAAAATACTGGTTGTCCAACTTTATATATATATATATATATATATATATATATATATATATATATATATATATATATATATATATATATATATATATATGTCCTCAAAACGATAATGAAAATACTAGTTGTCCAACTTTTTCTCTATACGGACGCTTAGTTGCTTGGATATTTTCTTCTTCAGACATTTGGGGCTTGAAGATGCAAATTCTACCAGAAAGCAACTTTCGTGAGTGGTATATACACATTTTGTCCTCTGCCGACCTGGTCTGTGTGCATTGCAATTATGTAGTCATATAGCTAAATAGATTAATGTTATATTTTTTGTTAGGAACGAGTGGGACTCGAACCTGCAACCTTTGGCACCAGTCGCCTAGCTGAAATGGGAAGCGCACATATCCACTCGACCAAATCCCCATTCCAGAAAAAGAATGGTTCAATGGAGGTAGTTATGTGGGAGTATAACTTTACAACAGTATGCTGCATATTTTGTCTGGGCGAGTTCAGCACGATAGAGATGGTTAACGCATTCCTATGCTCAAAGGCCCAACTGGTTCCAAATTTAACACGGGATTATCCCTAAGTAACGGGGATCCAGTTTTCTCATTTACCTAAGTTGACAAAAATCAAGGTAGGGGCTCATCTTTCACCAGAGATTCACTGCTGTGACAGAATAAAGAAAAAGGACAATGTGACACCAGTAGGAGAGAAGAAATTAATTTTTACCGCCAGATCCCAACAGGGAACTGTGTTAAATATTTTATACGTAAGATCGGAAAGTGGCAAGGAAGTTAATCCCTATAGTTATACAGGTTTTAACAAACGGTGATTAAAATGATTTCCTAAGTATCATCTTATGTCTAAGGACGTGTACTCAGGATTATATTGTGGACGACGTGCGGGGGTCTTTGAATAAATAAACTGATTAATTTTCAGCCGTCCAAAGATTAAAACAGTATATACAATAATACCAATGTTCTGAATGTAATATAGGACTGTGTCCATTCACGCCTAGTGTAATTGAACATATTGAATTAATAGGTGCAGGTAGGTGTTACAAGCTATGTATATTACTCCAAGTAAATGGGTCTGTCAGTTACACAGGACAGTTTTGTCGCAATGTGTTGAGCCAGGAAGCAATATTCAGTTTTAATATTTTCAATCAACTTTGAATTCGGCAGCTGACCATGTTCGGATAGTAGAGCTCTATCAAGGTTACGAAATAGTTCGCGCTGTTATCATTTTTATCCCTCGGTCCTAAACGGACGCTGGAGTATTGAGTTTGCCTGCGTCTGTGCGTGTGTCCGCTGGTCTGTCAAGTTTTCGTGTGCCCGTGTGTGTGTCTTACTTGCGTGCGCTATTTCAGGAACCGGATGAACTAGGATCGCGACACTTTAGCAATTGATCAACTGTACGCCTCTAAAAGTCTACATCGAAATCAAAGAATAATGACCTTGTCCCAATATTAAGGTAATCAGACCATTTCTCTTGAAACTCTTGTTGAACCAGATATGCTTACGATCAAACAATTTTTACAATTGATCACCATTTTTATATTGTACATCAAATTCAAAGGATAATGAACTTGACCCAATAAAACTGTCACCAAAGTTGATTCTCTTTGATGTTTCTTGCATACAATATTTGAAGAAGCAAGTAAGTTAGGATCACAAAATCTTACATTTGATTACACTTTAAAGTCTTTGTCGAGTTCGAAGGTCAATGGCCTTGGCGTAACTTAATGGTCAACTTTTTTTTTCAAGTTTTGGGGGAAATCTTCATTTTTTCTTCTCATTATTCATGTCGTCGATTATACAAGAATTGAAAAAGTGTGTAATATGAAATTTTCATTTCCTCGGAATGTACGACATGGATCATTACAATCATTGCCTGGGTCATTATGACAAAATGGTTGAATCAAAACGTGTATGTACAATAATATGGAATCAGAGCGTGATTCGTAACAAAAAGTTACGTATGTAACTGGCCGGATTTTAGAGAGATGCGATATTTAGTTTTTATATCGCCATGTAGTGGAGAAGTTGTGTTAACAGAATAATCAACTATATGCCTACGAAGATAAAGGAAGGCACAACACCACTCACAGCTATCGGATATAAAGTGTCGTCTGCTTTACTGTTTTTACATGAATTTCATGTTAATCGAAAGTGTGTGTGTTTTTTTTTTTTTGCTGAAAATTTTGCAATATGTATCAATATCTACGCAGAGACCTATGCATTTTTGGATGCTTTTTCTACTGCATCTGACAAACCGACAATGGGTGAGATACCTTTGACATTTGCACCAGCTAGATAAATAGCTTTCCCGCGCTGAGGAAAACCAGTGACTCAGTTAACAAGGAAAGAGTGAAAGGAGACGGATCTGTACTTTATACGTCGCTGTAACAATATTTTTATAGCCCTTTGTAGGGCTATTATGCACACTTTTAGATTTTCTTCACAGGTTTAACCATTTCAGGGATAGAAATGAAAATTGTATTCATTGTGCCGAGCACGCAATGCGTAACCTAGCCAGCTTCTATGGGGGTTCATTGGTGCCAACATAATGCTATTTTTTAATCTCGTAATTACCAGTTACTATCTGTCTCGTAATTACGAGATGGTTATCTCGTAATTGCAACTTAAGGATGTAGAACTCTTCTCACTTTTCGCAATCACACTGAAGCTATTCCGTCCCTTCTTCACGACGGTAAACACATATCTGACAACACAGCTAAAACGGAAGCTTTAATTCTTTCTTTTTTCGACAGTGCAACATGGAAAAATCTGATGCCACTGTAGTAGATCTTTTTGAATGCCCAAACTTCAATCTAGACTGCCTGAATGTAAGTGAGCAAGACTTTCTTGACATCTTCTCAATTTAGATACGACCAAACAGCTTGCCCTGATAATATAAAACCACAAAGCCCCTTAAAGAAGCAGCACCTATCATAGCTCCATCGCTTACCCGGCTATTCAGTGTCTCTCCTACTACTGAAGCTTACACTTCAGAAGGGAACGGGCAAACGTGTGACCCTTGTATAAAAAGGGAGCACCCGAAGCATGTAATAACTACAGACCTTTATCTCTGCTTAGTTACACAGGCAAAGGTGTTGAAAAGATATGTATTTAAACATGTGTTTAACTTTTTCCAGAACAACTTGTTTATCTCCGCTCACCAGTCGGGATTCCTCCTGGCTGATTCCACAGTTAATCAACTTATTCATCACGAACTTTGCCTTGCTTTCAATTAACACAATGATGTTATAATTGTATTTTTTGACATAAGTGAGGCATTTGATAAAGTTTGGCATCATGGTCTTTTCCACAAATTAGAGAAACATGGCATCCCAGGTAAGTTACTTGACTGGTTTTTGAACTACCTATACAACCGGTATCAGTGTGTCATTATCGGGGGCAAATTCTCTCGCTGGGATGAAATTAATGCCGGTGTCCCACAAGGTTCTGTTCTGGGACCACTCTTATTTTCAACATATATAAACGATATTGTGTACGTGGTTTACTCCAATATAAAGCTATTTGCAAATGACACAACTCTCTACATAGATATAGAAAATCCGATTATTGCTTCTGAAACTATCAATTCTGATCTTCTTTCCTTGCAATCGTGGTCTGATGATTGGCATGTTAATTTCAATGCTGCGAAAACTGACTCCATGCTTATAACTGGGGAAACGTATACTATCCGCCATCCTCCCATCAATTTCAAGGTCGAGTCCTTGATGATGTATATCAACATAAGCACCGTGGAGTCATGTTGCGATCTGATCTCAGATGGTCAGATCACATTAGTGATATTACAAATAAAGCCACTATATTGGTCAATATCATGAAGAGCCTAAAAATTCAAACTTGATAGAAAAAGTTTGGAAACTATTTATACGTCATTCTGTAGGCCAAGACTGGAACATATAAGTCCAGAATGGAGCAGATGCACTGAAAATGACCAAGATAAACTTGAACAGGTTCAGCTCGAGGCTGACTGAGTGATAACTGGTGCAATGCATGATACTAGTAATGCAAAGTTATATGAAGAACTACGATGGCACAAACTATCCAAACGCAGGGAAGCGTCAAAAGTAACCTTAATGTACAAACTCTTAAACAATCTTGCTCCTAGTTACCTCAGCTCAGTTGTTCCTGCAAATTCTGTTGCGGAGAATACCAGGTACGAAACTCGTCAGAGACCCGACCTACGTCACTTTCAGTCTCGCAATGAGCTCTTTGACAAGTCCTGTTTCCCCTATACGGTCAGGTTGTGGGGGGGACTTCCTCTTAACCTTCGGCAAGTATCGACACTCAAGGAATTTAAATCTGATTTACTTCCCCCTATTGAAAGACCTGTCTCATTTTCTGAATTATCTTATTATGGAAATCGCTCTGTTTCTAATATGCACACTCGCCTGCATCTCGGAGCCTCCCAACTGAATTCTCACCTCTTCATAATTGGAGTTAATGACCCGCCCAAATGCTCTTGTAGTTCAGACAATGAAGTTGCGTTGCATGGTTTCTGTGTTTGTCCCCTTTACATCGTACCGAGGTCCTGACTACACACTGAAGTATCTACCTTAGCCCCGTTTACTTTACAATCTGTATTGTATGGTTGTTTAAACTGCTCTTTTGATGATGATATTCATTTTGTTTCGACAGTACATAATTTTAAAGCAGCAACGAAACGTTTTAAGCCACTCGGTATAAGTTTATGCAAATTGGACTTAACGGCTTACTGAGCGACTCAGTATATAAATTACAACACTTATGGCCACTCTGTTTGTCTTGTAACAGTGAGTGTCACCTTCTCTGTGTGGCACTCATCTGATCACCCAGCTAACACTTATATAACCTGGGTGATCATGTATGCATTGTGTTTTGTTTATTCTGTATTGACTGTCTTTTCTTGCCAGCGAGAAGGATTCAGACAGGAAGAAGCCCTTTTTGCTAACAGTGGATTACATGAGAAATATGCTATTCTTGAATGAATGTAATAAAATATGTTTTAACAAATTCGTAATTACGAGATGAAAAAAAATAACATTCGGTTGGCACCAATGAGCCACCATAAGCCTCTTGCGTGGACACAACATGGTCACGTTTCCGTGAATGACATGTGACTGTTCCGGGAAAGGAATTCACTGCCTGATCAACATGATCAAATACTGATTCCTTGCTTTGGGTGTGTCTTTTTGCAGCAACTAATTTCCAATCTCTGATGGAATTGGATTTAAAAAAAGTTTAATTGTGACTGTTGTACATATTGCCCACATTACGACAGCATCGCCCTCACTAATTCCGCAATTATTCAATGTACTTATCTTCAGACAATTTATTTCGTGGAATATGCACACAGACTACGCTGTAATAACCCACTTTCCTGGCTCCACCGACTTGAGTCAGCAGTACTCTGAGACCACCTATTCAGTCAGTCTGAAAAGCCATGGTGTCCTCAATAAATACAAGATTGAAGGGGTAAAACGTCAATAGGATCTTATAAAGACGGACCATTTCATTACATTAGGACAGCTCCATTTGTAACTGATGTGGATCACGAAGATATCAATGATAACTACACTTCAGCTTCGTGAACCGAAACGCACGCACGCGAACACACACACACACACACACACACACACACACACACACACACACACACACACACACACACACACTTATGCCCAAGTATGGCATCTGTCAATATAACGTATTCTCAAAGCAGCGCATGCTGACCAGAAATTTTAACTCTCTGAAGTTAAGTGGGCCAATTAAATACATGTAAATCTAACCAGAAGTTATGAAACTCTATCAACAGCACCCTGCAACAATACGCTTTTAAAGAAGTTGAAAAACCCATAACAAAGAACTAACTCTTCATTTATCACCAAACAAATGCATAGAATCAGCATTAGTGCATTATTGATAATCCTTTACACACTTATTGTCAAGGGATTACTTTAGAAAAAGAAGTAGAATTAAAATATGGCACCAAACTGAACTGGCTGACTCATTCTACACCCATCCCCAGTTAGCTAGTTGATATTTTTAAAGAAAATTATGTCATTTGTAACTCATCTGACTTGTGAGTTAGCTCAGCTTATCTTATGTTCATCACTGTTTGTCTGTGCATCCGTCAACAATTTCATACTTTCATCCTGTCCAAAACCACTGGTCAGCTCCTCTTCAAACTTGATGCAGATATACCTGGGATGAGTCTTTACCAAGTTTGTTAAAATGGTCATGCTGCAGTAACTGTTTTGACTTTTTTACAATTTTTTTCTTTGTTTTTTGCAAAAAATTAAAAAAGGTTCATAACTTCTGCACCTTTTGTTTCAATATTGTACAGGGATGCTTCTTAATTCTTCAGGAGGTGGGGGAGCAATATAATTTGTATTGATTTTTATTTTTTTGTGCGTTTTTTGGGGAGCAATGCAATTTGTATTGATTTTTATTTTTTGTGCGTTTTTGCTATTTTCATTTCTTCCCCAAAACTGTCATTCAGATTGATGTTGAAACTTGGTGGATATGTACCTTGTGGAAGGATCAAACAAGGATGTTCACTAGGTGGTGATGCTCTTTATGCCTGAATTATCTAACAATTTTTTCCATTCGGGTGCATACATTCCTGTTCCTATGTAATTCAATTGGAATTTAAATGGCAATTCGCGTTTTGGACTTCTTCTCCATAACCGTCAGTCAAATTCATTTCAAACTTGTTGGCAATATACCTTGGGTTAGTCTCAGCCGAGTGCATTCAAACGGTCACGCTTCACTGATTTTTAAATTTAACATTTTTTCCAATTTTTGGGAAAATTTTATAAAAAAAAGCCTCTGAAACTACTTGGCCAATTGCTGCAAAATTGCACAGATGCACTTGTAGGACCCATAGACCTTAATTTTTCACTAGGTGGCGCTGTGATTTTTTGCTACTCATATGAAAAATATGTGTTTTTGCTATTTTTGACTTTTGCAAAACTGTCGCGCAGCTTTTGCTTAAACTTTGTGATTTTTTTCTTTCACTAGATGATGATGCTCCTCGTTCCTGATTTTTCAAAGTACTCGTTGCTTAATGCAAGATTTCTGTTAATTACTATGTAAGTCAATGGTGATTACATTCGAAATACGCATTTTCGATTTCCTTTCCAAAACCGTCAACCCTACCAACTTGAAACTTGGTGTGGATGAACCTTGGATGGATGTTTGCAGTTTGTTTAAATGGCGACTTGGCTCTGATTTCTGCATTTTTTCTACGAATTTGTCATCTTTCTTGGCAGAATCTTAAAACAATATTTGTCTTGGGAAACTGCTTGACCTCGAAATTTCACAGGAACACTATTAGGAACTCTAGACTTGAAACTATTAAATAGGCGGCATTGTGATTTTTTAAATTTTTAAATGGATTTTGTCTTTTAGACTTCTTTTCCCAAGGCCAGCTGATCACATAGTATCTGTTCTAGTGTTTCCTGCACTATAGAGTTACCTGACAAGTGGGATCTCTGGCCTTGAGCCATAGATGCCCAGCGCAAACAAAGTACGATTTCATGACACATGGACGGTGCGGCATTGTTGCCCCTGTTCGTAAATTACTATCGCTGCACTTCATTAATCAGCCACACATTTAGTATTGATAAAAAGAAGCACAATAATCTGTCAAACATAAATTCCTATCGATTGAGATTTGTAAAACCCCTTAAGTCTTTAGTTTCCTGCCTGTCAGTGGTAGGCTTGTATTTGGATGTCTTATTGGACAATCACACAAATTTTTGGCAGCGGCTAGCCATTGGTTTCTTTGATCTAAAGGAACAAAACTAAGGATGATCACAGCATCTTTTCCCAGGTTTTTAAGGCAATGGCAACCCGCTATCTGGGTGCACCTCGTATGTTCTACACCAGGGTGGATTTTAGCTAACTCAGTGCATGCATGTCTGTTCCCGTTTGATTTTTACCCTGGGGACCTTTCAAACCCTAGCTGTTAAGGGACCACTTTGTTCTTGAGTGTCAATGTCCATACCCAAGGTAGTAGATGCACCCACTTCTCATCTAGAACTATATCAAATTTAATGTTATCAAAAATTACTCAGAAACTCGTACCGTTATGAACTTTTATGTTTCCACTGAGTAACCGTTTCCCTTTTGTTCTTTTTCCGATGATGCTATTGTACCTTTAATCTCAACTTGTCTCAGGCCTGCTTTCCATATATTGGTGTTGTTGCACAGAATTTTTAATGTTTAGGTAGCCTTGACGTCAGCGAATACTATCTTCTTAACCGGGATCACCCTGATGTTCTATTATCAAATTGTTCTGTTATCTGATACTGTGAATTGTTTTTTGGCAGTCGAATCTGAATTCGCGGGGGTGTTTTTGTGTGTGTTTTGTTTTGCATTTGTTCTACATGTTATGTGTCAAATAAAACCCGCTCTGAGTTCAAATGGGTCCAACAGTAACTTATCGAACGTAATTTCCCACGCAGGAAGATCAGCAAGACCTCCTTCGACATTTGGCCCCCAACTTCATTCCGGCAGCAGCTGCCGACCGATTTCGAGGGAAATGTAAATTAATATCGGATGGATCATATCCATCGTTCTTATTGTCCATGTTAGTTTAAACTTCCGTAACATTTGCAGGACAAGCGTGGGGAGAGCTGAGTCACATCAACAACAACACATATTATATACGACAAGAACCCACATATTGTGTCAGTTGTGCTCTACGGGTTCTGAATGAACGCAATCCATATTGTGATAGAGGTCTGTCTTTACCTGCCACCGGCCTAGTAGTTCCTTTTGATTACATATAGTGCCCATCTTTTTTTAAACATTGTTTTTAAAGATTTAAAGTCACAAAATTTTTTTTCGAGGTTTTCCCCGACCACGTCCTATTAATTGCTTTGGTAGAATGCTACTTTGACTTCCAATGATTTGTTAAATCCTACAGAGGGCTTGACACAATGGTGTGCAGGTAATAAAGTTTTTTCGGAGCTTAATGTGTACACAAATGATTAAAAAAATCACGATTTATAATTAAGAAATGAACTTCATTTGCATTGCGTTTATGCTCTTATATAACCTGCATCTGCACTGCTCTTATATAGCAGATAGGGGCCCACAGCATTTGCTATGGAGCACCAGCGTGCTCAACGGTACAAATGGACATTGCTCTCTTTGAAATAGAAATGAAAGTACCAATGGCCTAAACGTTCACATCTCACTCCTCGTGATAGCAAAATCGAGGATGTCGGCGCAGTCCAGAAGATTATTATACAGCTCTCTGACAGTAGGGAATCATCAACCGTCAAGTTGGAACATGGAACTCATCGATACTCTTCCTAAGTAGATCAAACAGCAGAGGTACACGGAAAGGGCGATCGTATTCGTTTCTCTGGCTTTAACAGACAAATTGATAAGAAGATTAATTTATCTCCTTGATCTTGAAATAAAAATGTCTTAGCCATATCAATAATGTATTCGAATTAGAAGATAATGGGCTTAAAAGATGAATAGATTGGATTTTTGGAAGCAACAGCAAAACATATGTCGGTTTTTCACTTAGTCCCAGACTCCGAATTGTTGGTTCTTGGCTATAGCTTTACTCGCATGGACAGGTCGTCAAGGAGAGGGGGGAGGTTTATGTGCGTATGTCAATGATGGATTCTCATTTGAGAAGCTAGATATCCCACTGGACCAAGCCAATGACTCTGATCTTCAAACCTTATGGCTAAAGTTTAAATTGGCAAATGCCAAGCTGATATACATCTGTGGTTTGTACAGACCTCCTGATAAAGTTTTAGAATGTGTATTTAAAGGATCTGGAAACACAGGTTGATAACTTTCCTGCTGATGCAGAAATAATTGTCTTGGAAGATTTTAACATCAACTACAGAGTAAACAACTCTGCATATAAGTCATTGTTCTCGACTCGTGTTAGATTCAGACACTTTTTTCAGTTTATCAAAGACTTCACCAGGGAAACTGAACATTCTGCATCTGTTATAGATCTTACTTTCGAAAACAAATCTCATTTGATTAGCAGTTCAGGTGTAATTGACTGTGGTGTGAGCGATCACAGTCTGATCTATGCTATACGTAAGGGTCGTCGACCTAAAGGTAGAGTCAAGATTGTAAAAGCCAAAACTTACAGACATTTCATTTCATCTGATTTCCAGTCTGACCTTTATCAGGTGGATTGGTCTTAAGTTTCCATTCTGACCCATGTTTCAGCAGCGTGGACCAAGTTCTGTAACTTGTTGCTACCAATATGTGACAAACATGCCCCTATTGTTAAAATCCAAATCCGTGACAGAGAACTCCCAAGGGTCACTGATGAACTTAGATCCATGTGCAATGACAGAGACTATTTCAGGATCAAAGCTGAAGATACCGACAAACCCGAAGACTGGGTCAAGGTCAAAAAGATCCGAAATCGAACAAACAACCTTGTCACAAAATTAAAGAAAAAAATACAAAATTGGTTCAAAATAATGCCCGTGACCCTAAGAAGCTCTGGAATTCAATTAGAAACATTCTTCCAGCTAACATTTCCCAAAGGCCTACTAAAATTGTTAATGAGGTTAAAGAGATCTCTGATGCTGGTGAAATGGCCAATTCTTTTAATGACTTTTTTGCCAATATTGGAGATACTCTTGCCAGTAAAATACCTTTTTCCTTTTTTAAACGACCGCTAAAGAAGACAAATTCCAGGTTAAAATTTTCATCTGTGTCACCAGACTCCATAATTCTCAATTCACTAAACTACAAAATGGGAAGGCCACCGGACTTGATTCCCCAAGTACCCACCTTCTTAAAGCTGGGATCTCTTGGTTCCAAACTCCACTCACTCATATATTCAGCAGCTCTTTACAATCTGGTGACGTCCCACCTGAGTGGAAAACTGCAAGGTTACCCCAATCTACAAAGATGGGTCTTTGCCTGATGTTGGTAACCATCGACCCATTTCAGTGCTTCCAGTCACTATGAAAGCGTTAGAAAGAACTGTGCACTATCAGTTTGATGAGTTTCTAACTCTGAATGACTTTATCACCCTCCCCCCTATCAGTTTGGTTTTCTTAAATCTCATTCGACGACCACAGCCTTATGTCATTTTTTAACAAGATTAACCATGGCATGGATAATGGTAGATGCTGTGGTTTCCTTCTCCTTGATGTGAAAAAAAACCTTCGATACCATAAACCATGACATTCACCTTCAATAGCTGGAAGGTTTCGGTGTCGAAGGCACTGAACATCTTTGGTTTCATACCTTCCTCGCAAATAGAATGCAACGTACCGTCATTGATGGGTCGCTGTCTGACCCACGTACACTTACCTGTGGGGTCCCACAGGGAGCCATCCTTGGCCTTCTCCTATTTATACTCTACATTAACGACCTTCCTGATAGTATCGCTAAATGCAGTGTCATGCTGCATGCAGATGACACTGCATTGTATCTCTCCCACCGTGACCCAGCTGAGATTGAGAGAATCCTGAATATGGAGCTTGCCAGCGTCTCCGATTGCTTCAAAGTAAGCCGGCTCACTCTGAATGCTGGCAAGACTAAGTTCATGATTTTTGGAACCTCTGAAAGGCTAACATCAACCCGTGAGTTGATAATCAAGATTCTTAATGAAACCATTGAACATGTGAAAATATTCAAATACCTGGGTGTACAACTTGACTGCACCCTGTCATTCTCAAACCATATTGATTACATACCCCGTAAAGTAAACAGCAGACTGGCAGTCCTTGGCAGGGCTTCCAGGTATCTAGATACTAAATTATTGTTGACTCTGTACAAGGCTCTGATTTCCCGCAATTTGATTATGGTGACATTCTCTGGGATTCTTGTGCACTACAACTCAAGTCTAAAACACAAATCCTTCAGAACAAAGCCTTGCGCATTGTCAACAAGACTGACCGACATACTCCAATTGCAGACCTACATTGTATGAGCAGAATCCATTTGCTACAAGATCAGCGAAATTTCCTTACTAGTACGTTTATGTATAAAGCCCTCCATGACCGGTACCCACATATATTAGCTCCAAATTCACCATAGTTTCTGATCTACATGACCATGCCACAAGGTCAGCCTCAACCGGTTCTCTGCATATACCACCTAGGAGAACCATTAATGGTAAAAAAGGGATATCAGTCGAGGTTGCTATGGTGTGGAATTCCATTCTACTCCAAGTGAAATCTCAACCACCCCTTCCTTTGTTTAAAAACTGGTATCATAGGTCCTATCCCCTTCCTTAAGCTCATGTATCCTGATCTTAATATCAAAAATGTATCCCAGTCGATTGAGGCCGACTTTTACACACACACACACACACACACACACACACACACACACACACACACACACACACACACACACACACACACACACATACATACATACATACATACATACATACATACATATATATATATATATATATATATATATGTGTGTGTGTGTGTGTGTGTGTGTGTGTGTGTTACTGTGTAGCTTTCTCGACATGTACGGGATTATTGTGTTTTTCCATAGTAACATGATGTATATAGACTTTTATGTCAATTGTTTACTTGACATTTTAATTGCGTTTTACCAAAGTTTATAAGTGTTTGTATCACGACACTCTTTTCATTATTGTTCTTTTTTAATATCATTCTATATGTCATGTCATGCATATTATTTTACGATGTATGATCCAGGGCCTGGCGGAAGACCACTATTGCCATACTGAGCCAGTCCCTTGGTAAATGAATAAAGAAGTCAAATCAAATCAAATCCCCCAGTGGCAGAGACATGACTACAGTTACAGTTAAGTGGTCCCAGTATCGCTGATACTTGTTTGTAGATTATTACCACAGACTAACAGGCAAGAAAAAGTGTATGTTTCACATTTCAAAGATGTATTGAAAAATTGTTAAAGGTATGGGAAGCAGTTTTAAACTTTTAGAAGTCTATTATTTACCATCTTTTATATATCTAAAATTAAATCAAAGATATCTATAATCCGGCTTAAGACATGTGGAATTCCAAATAAATATTAAAACGGCATGCTATCATATATAAAATGAATTTTATATATCTATAATTCAAATTTTTGACACAAAAAATTTTGATTAAACAATGAATGTTAACATTTAATTCCCTTTTCCGTATCAGTAATTCAAATTTTAGACATATATAGCTCCGATTAGAGATATCTAAATGAATTGTAGATATCTAAAATGAATTTTGGATATCTAAAATGCGAACTCTAGACAGATAAAATTATCAATATTATTATCAGGGCAATACAAATTTGGCCCTAGTACTTAAAGCTTTTGCTAACCGCAAAATGTGGGCCTACAACATTGTTCGATTTTGAATTGAATACACACGTATCTATAAAAAGTACCTGAAAACAAAGGAGACAGACAAGTTACCTAAACCTCATACTATATATACCACCTTCAAAAATGCGAAAATGACAAAACAATGTCTGCATACGTTACGTATCTAATTTTGCCAGCTTTCGTATTGTCACATACATAAACCGATTCTGCAGCAGCAAAGTTACCTCACAATCCCTTGATCTATAAAATAAACCACCCCAGTGATCCATGCATGGTCTTCATGAATCAAGACTACAGAAAATCCAGCCTCCTGATTGGACGAGAATGTAGGTTGGGTCTAAGTTGGGTAAAATGTATTCCTATCATAAGGCTTGAAGGTAAATTGTGACATTCTGTTCACTTCACCTCCCCCGATTGCTGTTTGTCCTATTGATATCACTTTGGGTGGAATAAATTCTTATTCCTGCTACTTCAATTGTATAAGTACAGTTTTAGGACAACTGAGCAACGGCGTTTGAAGATGCTTCAGGTAAAATCTTCACATCTGCATTTGCAGCGTCCTAAAAATGATCAACTGAACATTAATTTGTGTTTGTTTGTTTGTTCGTTTGTTTTTTTTTCACATGTGTACCATTCTATTTCCCCTCCCTGGAACTTGAATGCACCAGGACCGAGCTTTACCTTCACATCCTTAAATTCTGCACTATAGCGTAAATATCAGCATCAACGTAATGAAAGTGTGTGTGCCAACACACACTTTTCTTTCTTTCTTTCTTTCTTTCTTTCTTTCTTTCTTTCTTTCTTTCTTTCTTTCTTTCTTTCTTTCTTTCCTTCCTTCCTTCCTTCCTTCCTTCCTTCCTTCTTTCTTTCTTTCTTTCTTTCTTTCTTTCTTTCTTTCTTTACCAGCAAATTTGTCCGACACTTTACTCGAACACTATTATACATAGAAACTCCAAACTTGGCATGATTGTACCTCCATACAAGGAATTTGACCCTTTTATAGAAAGGAATGAAGATGTTTAAAATTATGCAAATTAGGGGCATTTTAAATTTTATATTTTGACTATCTTCAAAAGTATATTAGATAGAGATGTCATTCCAACTTCTACTAGGATGTTATTGACCATTGCGCATCTAATGAATTTAAAACAAAAGTTGTAGCAATTTAAATTATGCTTATTAGCAGCATTTAAAATTTTAAAACTTGAATATCTTCAAAACTATTATAGATAGTAAAAAATACGATAAATTTATGTCGACCTGTATGGGTTTCGAACCCACTACCTTCGGCACACATCTTCATTCGTGTTCGAACACGCTGACCTCTGGGCGTCATTTTAACTTCTATTAGGGGATTATTGACCATTCCGCATCTAATGAATCAAAAGCGAAAGTTGCATCCATTTAAATTATGCTAATTAGCAGCATTTAAAATTTTAAAACTTGAATATCTTCAACACTATAATAGATAGAGATGCCATTCCAACTTCTGCTGCTGTGTTATGGAATAGTTGTACATTGCCATACCAATATGCTTTGAAGACACACACACTGATTTGCTATGCAGCAAATCATCTTTCCTAGTTAGAGCTGTATTTCTGCGCAAGCGCATGGAAGTTACTCTATCTGTTCCGTATATGTCACCTGTCTTATCTTCTCAGTGTTATGTCCGTGTTGTCCTGTGACTTGTGCTTCTTTCCTTTACTTTTTTTTTTACATGCTTGCTGTTATTGCACATAATAAGATTACTCTTAATTGCCAAATGATTGAGTGATACACATTGTTCCTAATTGTAACATAAGTGTAATTGTATAACAGCAGGAATAAATGTAATCATCTACATCTTTATTACCAAGAGAAGAATTCATAGAAGCATGGTGCCTGTTTTCCTATCGTTTTCTGAAACAAAAATATGTTTAAACCGACGTAATTTAACCGAAAACAGAAACGTTTATCATTTTTGCCATGTTCTGAAATTGTTCGTTAAAACGTTAATTAATTACGTTCTCAAATTCTTGAGGTTCTATTCCTGCTAAAACTTAAAATAATTGAGAACTCTGTCATCACTCTGTGACGCAAGGTATCTCATTATGTTTGGCTACCTTGTCATGCATGTGAAGGTTTGAGGCTTTTTTGAATATCTTCTTCGGAGAGGGTCGGGAGTTGTGACCAAGAAGTAAGAGGCCGTTGCTTGCTTTTATTTGTATTGTCAACTTCGATTCTACGAGAGTCCCTGTTTCCTTTTGTGTGAAGGGGTAAAAGCGGACCCGTCAGTATGATAGGGCCATCTGTACTTTGGCATCAACGTGGTTGGTGCAAGGACACCCGTAATAAATTAATATGCGACAAAAAAGTTGATTGAAACATTCCTTTGTTTAGCTTCTGCCATTCAGGGAACTGAACATCTCGGCTGTAGAAAATGTGACCAGCGACCTCTGTGTAGGGTATTAAAGTTATCTGCAAAACATAATATCTTATCAACTGTCCGACTAACAGTCTGAATGTGTCATGGCATGTAATTTCCTTTCAATTTTAGCTTGAATAAAATGGTGTAACCGTTACATGAAAGCGATAATTAAGATGTGTACATACAAAGCTTTTCATTTCCTTTGCATGCAATCGCGCTAAACAGTATCTGCCCCTCCAATTCATTAAACTGAGCTGCGTCTCTTTGACATGAAGGAAAACGGCTAATGACATATTAGATAAAGACGTCATAACGGCCGGTGTTGTTAAGAGGCAAGCCCATCATACGTAATAAGTGTTGTTTGGAGTTCACCGGTGTTCCATCTACGCGTGAGATAAAATATTGATTGCACTCACGGCAGCTACACAAGTTCTACGTGCAGTACTTACTTTGAGAGCACGATACAAAGACAATATGCGCAATTGCAAGATGGTTATGTATTCGGAGATCCCAATTTTTGTCGTTTTTCAGAAGTCGTACAGATGCCACTATTTTTACAGAAAATTGCATATTTCCTTTGCTGTCACGCACTTGCTTTTTGCTGTGAAAATAGTCCATATACAAAAATGGGTCAATGGCTTGCGAATGTGTGTGTGTGTGTGTGTGTGTGTGTGTGTGTGTGAGAGAGAGAGAGAGAGAGAGAGAGAGAGAGAGGGGGGTACTTCCATGTAAGACTGTACTGGATATGTGCCGCGGGAAAGGCCCTGCTTTCATTACTCCTAGGATTAGTGAAGCCCCCCCCCCCCCCGTACACAGCTGGATTAGGATAGGGGTAACAATTAGGATGCACCAATGCAGCACTCCTTTCAACACATTACAGGATTAAGAAAGGGTACCTTTCACGTCTGGTGTAGGATTAACATGGGGTATTGCATAAAATTGTCCGAGGCACACTCCCACCCCGATGTTGAGTATATCTTCCTTCAACACGTTGTAGCATCACCTGTCTAGAATACACCCCTTCTGTTCTTTTCCATTTTTTTTTGCCAACTTCTCGAGCTGCGATTTTTCCTTTTCTTTTAATTCTCGTGCATGAACTGCTGTATGTGTACAAACAAGTTAACTTTTTGATTACATCATTGTGGAAGTACTTGCAATTTAAATTTTAACTGTCTCATTCTTACACTAACATCATGGTTGAAGGCAAAAAAAAAAAAAAAAAAAAAAAAAAAAAAAAATCCTCCTCAAATAAATTAATTTTGTTGTAGGCCAGATTCAATGAAGGGAAATCAATTTTCGGATGGAGTTTCACTTCTGTTACCTGAGTTGTTTACATCGTAGTGATGTTTCAAGTTGGATGGAATGCTTATTGCAGATAGCCCAGTAGCCACGAGGATGGCGTAAGGTTAAACTTGACTTGGAAGACAGCTTGGCAGGGAGCCATAGACGTCCGCCACACACAAAAAATGTGCTGGTTGATCAGATCGTACCTTACCACAGTTGTCGAATAATACACAACCGTACTCAAGAATGGGGTGGATCATTGGACAGTAAAGTTTGACCAGATCTTTGCGAGATAGTGTGTACTTAAACCTTTTGAGCAATGTAATTCTTTGGCTAGCTTTATTACAAATACGTGTGACATGGGCATGTCAGGACAGGTCATGACACAGGGTGATTCCTAGATGTGTATGATTGTGAGTGTCAGGTATCGGAGATCCATCTAGAAACACATGTGGGTGATGGGGTTTCACGCGATTTGCAGAAAAAGTGACCGATAAAGACTTGAGGGCATTGAAGATCCCTCTCCAGAGTCTCCCCCAGTCGCATATTAGAGACAGATTGGTATTCAGATGTAGTAATGAGTCGACAGGGTTGTTGACAATCTCAAGTATGCTTGTATCATCAGCGAATAGCCTTACGTCAAATGTGAGATTGTCAACTAGATCATTTACACATACTAAGAACAAGAGAAGGCCCAGGATAGAACCCTGGGGTACCTCGGCCTCAATAGGTAGCCAGGTGGAAGACAGACCATGAACAGTAACTCTTTGCAGGCGATTCGAAAGGTAGCTTTCAACCCAGGTAACAAGATGATCGGATAGGCCAAGCTGCTTGAGTTTAAAGAGAAGTCCATGGTGCCACACCTTGTCGAAGGCCTTTGAGACATCAAGGAATACCATCCTGGCCTCTTTGGATAGTTCAAGTCCATTGCAGATGTTATGAAGAATGTAAATAAGTTGGTTGACTGTGGAGTCGTCTGCCTTAAAACCTCAATTTTTTCTTGTTAGGAGATCGTTTACTGTAAAATATTCGTAAAGAGCATCAAATACTAGTCGTTCAAACATTTTTGAAACATTACAGAGAAAGGAAATTGGCCTGTAGTTACTTTTTATTTGTCTGTTGGATTTTTTGTAAAAGGGACATATATTTGAACGTTTCCAGGACAAGGGAAAATAGCCTCGATGAAGGGAAAGTTTAAATATTTTGGTAAGAGAGCTGCAGATGGAACCAGCAGTGTTCGTTTGAAGGATGTTGCCAATATTGTCAGGTCCTGTAGCAGAAGTAACTCTAAGAGACAAAAGAACGCGCAAAACATTTTCCTCATCAAACATAATCTCATTTAATCTAGACTCGGTACGGTATCTAAATTCAGGCAATGGCGGGGGGGGGGGGGGGGGAGTCCGTATCCGAAAAGGTTGTGCACTGGCTTGCAAAATATGTGTTAAAAATGTCACATTTTTCAACATTGCATGATGAAATAGAATTGTTTTCATAATCCGTGGAATATCCTGATGGATTTTGGATCCTAACACGGATTTTGACAGGCTCCACCATTGCTTTGGATGTATATCATTGTCGTCCAGTTTAGAGCGTAGTTTAAAAAAGTATGAACGCATTGATTTCCGAATTTTGTTGAAAACGTGACATCTTGTAGAACTGACAAAGCTTATCGACTTTTTCGTGTATCGCGAAAGTATAAGGAAGTGGCATGTTGGATACATTCTTAAAGCGCTTCCATGCACGATTGCGGTGGCGAATGAATTTTCTTTTTATCTCAGTGGTGACCCAGGGCTTATCAGAAGGTCTAATAATAATTTCTTTAAAGGGAATAAACTCCTTGACGGTACAGAGAAGTAGATGTGACCAGTATGAAACGATTTCGTCAATGTTATCATAGACTTCGTGAACAGTGTTCCATGGTGCTGATAGTAGCGTAGAATTGAGTTCAGGGAAATTGGCTTTGTTATAGTTCCAAACATGTCGTTTAAAAGGTCGGTCTTGTAAGTGTGATAGTGACAGGAAACAGGAGACAATTGCGTGGTCAGAGTTTGAAAGAGGAATAAGAACGCCGCTGTTGAGTACAAGACCAGGAGAGTCGGTGATGATAAGGTCAAGCAGGTTGTCACAGTGTTCAGTGGTTCTTGTGGGTTCGAATTCATTTATAAGTTGAAAGAGATTGTGTTGAGAAATTGGGTTGAACAATGCAAGACCAAGATCGCTATCCTGGTGCGAAGAATTCCAATCTGAGCATCTGTCGTTAAAATCAGCTGTAATAAAAATAGAGTGCGGGTTATTTTCAATTGCTGTGGAGATAGAGGTATTGAGGGACTCAAGAAACGCGTCACGTATGTCAGCAGGCTGGCCAGGAGGTCGGCAATAATTACCGATCAGCACGATCCCGCGTTTTGTGGAAATCTCAACCCAGGCACATTCTGAATTGACATCTTCTAGATCAGTGCGCCTTCGACATGATAGGGAGGAAAAAACATATGTAAGGACCCCGCCTCCACGTCCTGTCTGGCGGTCTCTTCTAAAACGAGGCTGGTAGCTGTCAGTAAACAGAAGTTGGTCGGGAAAGTTCACATCAAGCCAAGTTTCGGATAATGTCATGACATCAAAATTTTCTGTATTTGCTAGTAATTGCACCTCGTCTAGTTCGCCTGAACTCTTAATACTACAGACGTTGGAATGACATAGTTTAGATATTTTTTTTTTCATTGAGGGGCCCTTTTGCCCAGGGTTTGGGTGCACGTCAATGGTAGACTGGAAAAATATACGCAGGACGGACAGTATGTGTTGTAGACACGTGAAGCCTAACAGAGACATGTTGATTACAGTTATAAGCAAGAAGCAGAAAGAAGATTAACTCTGTTTCAGCAGTGTACATGGGGCAAAAAAGAGAATAAGCCACAGCGGCAATAGAAAAGTCCGATTGCTACTCTGTATTGGTCTATGCTAACCCTCATGGGTATTCACAGGATGGAGGTAGAAAACTGCATTATTAATCAGATGTTCCAAGGGTATTATGCATATTAAGAGGCCAAAGGTTTGTAGCAGTTGAGAATTGAGTTGGCCAAGCAAAAGTATCTTCTTAGGTGGCTGAATTGCAAAGGGCATAGGTGGTAAATAAGTGGAAGAGTACAAATGATTTCCTAAGGTAACAAAACGGATAACATTAATATACAAAAGTAACACAAAAAGTATCATGAGAAGACACAAAAAGTGGTAGTAGCAATACAATATATATGTAAGATTGAAAGCAAAATACTACTCTGCACATGTAATCTGGATATTGAAAAGACTTATTAAATGGATGTTGCAGTTGAAGCTATAACATACTAAGGTAGTAGATAGAAAGCTATTTGCCATTTTGCGTAACAACAAAGTTGAACAGTGAGGTACAACATGTTATGAATGCGGTACAACTATTTGTCAAGAACCAAAAACAAATTATGGCGGAATAAATGTTCAAGTATGAATAGGGAGCTATGAGGGCCACTAAGATACCACTAAGAAGAATACAAATTATACACACAATTGTACAAGTAACAGTACAATATGATGTGCATGTACTAGGCACAATTATGCATATTTCAGTAAGAAGACGATGCCTTTTTCTACCATCACATATAATGGAGAAAAAAAAATAATGGATACACAGAGGACCGTCGACTCTAATGAAAAGCAGACATAGATCATGCTTGGAATCTACACTAAAGTGACTGACACATTTAAGGCAAAACAATTAACTATGATTTTCTTCTCAGAAAGTGATATCAAGATTTAGGTTCGAGTCAGATTCACATTGTTATTGTCACTGATTTGTCAACTGATCACTATACACATCCAGATCAGTGACGTCATGGATCTGTACAACACGACCATTAATGACCCAAACATTCCACGGGTTGAGTTCAAGGATGTACAATCTATCATCGCGGGACCAACATGAATGTATCTTTTTCTCTCGTCTCAGCTTACGGGCGGCATACATAATGCTTGAACGCTTCTTGGTAAGGTCTTCGGACGCTAATATGCCGTTACTTTTCTTCCTGGCGCTGTAGAGTCTGTGGTGAACACGATAGGTAACGAACCTCACGATGATTGCTCGTGGTTTCCCTGCAACCTCCTTGCCGACTCTTTTGCTCCTAGCAATTTCATGTAAATTCCACCTCACACCAAGACTTGATGATCTCATCCGTATTTTCTTGATCTGTTTCGGGCTCCTTAGACCATACGCGCAAACAGTTTCTACGGCTATACTGCTCTGCCTCGTCAGCAATTTTCTCTAACTTTTCTATCTTATTCTGCGGTGTTCCTAAGTTAAAAAAGTCGATGTTTAAGCCACAAAATATACTTTTTTTTAATGACAACATCACAGAGGTAAAGCTACAAGTTTATTTCACAGAATAATTAAAACAAAGGACAGAATAAATGAGTATGTGTCATACTGCAGTCATAAATGCGTAAGAATTGGCAACTTTTTCTTTCAATGCGGTTTTCTCGAAACTGTTTTTTGGTCAACCTCTGCAAATTGTATCTCGCCTGACAAACGTATGAATTGCCGTATCACATTAACATCAACGGACATCAAAAGAAAAATATCATATCCAGGGGCGGTTCCCAGAATTTTTTTCTGACAACCGCTCCGTGACTTTTGGAGCTATTTATAGAAAGAAAATGAACAACCTGTCAGGACTATATTAAAAATTTTTATAGCTTTTTATTTATGCTATTTCAGGACTAACCGTTGAATTCGTTCCTGGACATGGATATATATTTTAAATTTCTTCTGATTTTGACTAGAAAAAACAATTTTATGCGACTTCTGCGCGAAAAATGTGAAAATCCTACCAAGTCCGAAAGAGTGCCATAAAATCTAAAAAAAATCCAATCCTGGAAAAAAACCGCCTATGGATACAAATCTATGAATATATAGTAATTAGAAATATATAGGTTTAATGTACTTGTGAAAAAAAATAAATGGGTTATATCGATCCAAAGTTGCTAGTCTCACTGTGCACTAGCTTCACAGCTTCCACCTTAAAATTAGAATGTTGCCAAAAAAATGGTTACCTAATTTATACTCTTGTCTTTACATAGCCGTTAATTTTGCACAGATTCATCCATCCAGTTTTGAGTGAGGCTGTCTCAAAGTTATCAAGTCTTCTAAAATTTACTTCTGAGATATTCACTAAAAAAGATAACCAAGGAGATTTGCTGACTTTAGTTGCTCAAAAATGTCATTTGCTTAGGCCACTAAGAAGGATGACTAAATGACAATCCCTTGAACTATGTCATAACTTTGAAATACGCTTATAAACAATATGGTAGTTCTAATCAGTCTCCTGTGAAATAATCCGCTCACGTGTAAAACACATCTGTTGAGGCTTTGACTATGAATGGCTATCTAAACATCACCATTAGTGACCACATCTAGCAGCAAACAGATTGACTCCATAAAGCTTGTACTGACACAGGGACACCATTTCATCTTAAAGTTTAGCATAGAAGTAAACATGTTACAATGAAACTATTTGGCATGGGTAAATATTAGCACTTCACCATTAAAAAATAGTAAGAAACGCTCAATTTCACTGATTTGAAGGTCTCAGGTAAGCCACGCGCCATAGTTTGCCTGAATATTGAAGGTGCCCAAGATTAGTATTCAGTCATCCACAATGCACTATAATGCAATGGGCTCCATTGAACACCGTCTTGTGAAGTTACTGACTGGTGCATTTTGACTTTTATTATTGTCTTTTAACTCTTGTGTTTCGATTATGAAGCCGGTCTCACATGTTCGGTATTGTGTATTTTGTATACTCTGTATACATATGTCAGTACCATTTCCCCAGTGATGTATTTTTTTGGTAAATGAATGAATGAATGAGTGGATAGAAAGATAGATAGATAGACAGACAGACAAACAAACAAACAAACAAACAAACAAAACAAACAAATAAATAAATAAATAAATAGATAGATAAATAAATAAATAAATAAATAAATAAATAAATAAATAAATGAATAAATAAATATGAGTGCCTGATGCCTAGGGGCCATGAATTATTTATATACATTACATAGCAGAGAAATAGGACGATAATTAGAATTCAGTGGCATATCTGATATTTGGAAAACCGGGCATGTATTTGATTTCTTCCGCCTTCTCGGGAAATCACCTGATGATTGGGACAAGTTCAACAGACGACATAAGGGGTTACATAATACTTAGAGTAGTTAGCCCAAGCAGGAAATTACTGATACCATCAGGACCTATTGTGGAACTGAATCTCAATGAGGACAGAATTTTCAGGACTTCTTTTTCATTGGTTTCAAACTGGTCAAGCTTTAAATCACTGCAGTCCCGGAAAGTAAGGAGCGGGAGTGCATTGTCGTCCACGGTGATTTGGCAATGGTTTGTAAAAATACTGATTGAATATCTCTGCCTTTTCTGTATTGATAGATATAATTGTATCATATTCAACAAGGGGTGGTAACAATGGTATGCTCGGATGGAGCTGGCGCCCGAGAATAGATTTAGAGGGACTTCACCATTTCTTTGCTCTCTAATTCCGCTTTTGCCTCCAAAGCAGACCCAAGCTGTGTATTATGTCTACTCTGTTAGGGTCTGCCCTTCTTTGACAAGGTCACTGTTTTAGTGATGGAAAAGTGACTCAGTTTCTAATTGGCGGAGTATGGTTACTATGGTAACAGGCTTCAGTACACTAGGGACTAGAGGCTGCTACTGGTCTAAGCAATAATGATGAACTTCCTGATTGGTGTCTCAGTCTAGAGGGAGGGTCACTGCATAGTTTAGTTTCCCTTACTATAAATAAAATCCTGTCGAAGAAGGGCAGACCAAGTTTAGTAACATGGCACTTGGGTCTGTTTTTCAGGCAGGCAAATTCCACTTTTAAATTTGAGAAGTAAGATCGAATTGATTTTTTGTTTGCTGTGAAAAATATATTCGGAAAGCGCTTATAAAGCTGAAAAGGGTGTTTGGTGTGTGGAGAGGGATTACCATTATCTTTATAAGCTGATTCTCTATACCTTTTCCATGCGCGGTTTTGTCTTCTAATCAGGAGATTATTGTTAGCTGTGACACAAGGTTTGTCTTTGGGACGAATAAGAACATTTTTACATGGAATGAATTCCTCATCGGTTTCTACAAATAAAATTGACCAGTAGTCAACTTTTTCTTCAAGAGTGTCCAACAAAGCCAAGCCAACTTCCCAAGGGGTTTGTTCTGGAGATTCGTTCAGCTCCACAGACTTCGCTCGCTTAAAGTCCTACACGGTTCTCAGATATGCCTTGTCGTTGGGAAAAGTAATAGAGAAGGTACAAAAAATGACTCAGTGATCGGAGTTCGAGATAGGAGGAACGACGCCATTATTGATAATGTAGCCAGGAGAGTCTGTTATATAGAGATCTAGAATGTTATTTGCAAAGTCACTACATCTTGTGGGCTCGTCTATGATTTGATATAAATTATTACAAGCAACCAAATCTACAAGTTACGTGCCTAAATCACTGTCGGCGTGGTCAGAGTTCCGGCGTTCACAGCGATCATTAAAATCGTCTATTATGATGAGGATGCAAGGGTTTAGCTCCATGGCTTTGGTAATGGAATCTGAGAGATTTTGAAGAAATGTGTTACGCTCAGTAGCTGATTGGCCAGGCGGGGGATATAGTAGACTCCAACGAAGGCTAAACGAACAGTCGGTAGCTATTTCTACCCGAACATTTCACAGTTGGTTGATTCGAAGTCGTGGCGTCTGGTTCCAGGAAGAGTTCAATACTTTACAGCAGTTCACACAGACAATACGAATTTGCTCCAAACATGTCCTTGTATACGCTACACTTCATTTGAGATCATGTAAACTGTATCTGTCAAACAAGTATGCATTTGGATTAGGTTATTGGAACTAATAAAATCTCTGTAAGTGTTCAGAAATTGAATTTTAATTGATTAGTTAAACAGCTTGAACTTTACCTATTTTTGCAGAAAAGGCGCAAACCCCCCAAAAATGGGAAACAGTATTTTCTTATGGGAATAAAACAGTACAGCTCTAGTAGCAAACCCATGTTTGGAATGTCGGATGTGGGTTTTAGTTCAAAATTTACAGAATGTTTAAAATAAAGTTTTATTTTTTCAAATTCAAAAAAATAAACAGCAATAAAATTAGACCTAAGCCCTTTTGAAAAAAATTGAAATACCGTTTTGGAGAGCGTTATGTCAGTCTTTTATCATTTGACACTTTAAACTAAATCTGAGTTTTTCAAATGCTATTGTAAATTTGATGCAATATGTAAGAATTCAATAGCGATACTAAAATATTATATTCAGCACCATAATTTGATTAATAATGATTTTTTTTGTTTTCTTTCAGAAAATGTATACTTTTTAGGGTATAAGACGGTAACCATAGACAGAAGTTAAACAATTAGACACGGTATTCAAAAAGTATACCTCGCCTTTGCAGAAAGGCTTATGGCCAATAATAACACGATCATTGCCCAAAATGTACACCGATTCGGTAAAAACATGGTTCTAGGGACCTGAGAACAACGATATTTACCGCGGCCTTCGATCTTGGTGAATATTGGTATTATGAGGTCACTAGAACCATGTATTGAACTCATTCACAGACTATATTTGTATCATATATATATATATATGTATATATATATATGTATATATATATATGTATATATATATATATATATATATATATATATATATATATATATATATATATATATATATACATGTGTGTGTGTAGTGTAACCGTGTTTCTATCAGTCAGGTCTAAATAAATTTGATAAATGCATAGAAAAAATAAACAAACAGATTTACTGCTGAAGTGATTCTCTTTGTATTTTGACCACGGAGCGGCCGGGTCTCGATCCAGCAACTTGCAGCAACAACCACCAAGCCAGAAATAGGAAACGCACACATCCACTGCACCGAATCAATATAAGACAAGTACCAAAGGGTGTAACTGTCCTGATTGTCACGCTTTGTATTATTTCTGCGCCCCCTCATGTGCAGGGAGAATGTCATCTGATCTCAGAACATTGTATAATGATGCAGAGATTCCTGCATGGTACAAGAAAGATAACTCGCTGTAACTCACGGTGAGGCGTACATAAAGGAAACAACACTGCAGCACTGATACCCTAAAAAATATCGCTCTTTGTGCAACAAGGTTATCCACTATTTACAACTGGACAACGATTAACAAATGGATATGTGCTCTCGTGCTCTCTCTGAGGCAACGCATAAATGTCTCTTCATTTGGCCTGACCGCGAGGCAAGAAGGAAGAAAGGCTTCAATGAACCGCGAAACAGTGTCGGGGGATCTACTGGGCTGGACCGCATCCTCCCGTAAAAGTTAACATACAGCAGTCTGCTTGCGATAAAAAGGGTGTATTTGATCAATCGTACAATGTTTAAAGGACCTTGCATTCATGATGTGGGTGTAAGGTTGTCTTCCACAACCTCATCTTTGAATTACCAAATATGGCTTCATGGGGGGCTCATTAACAATTAAATCTGCAAGGTTACTATGCGGCCGTATCGCAGTAAATTTGTCCACGAGAATGTTTCATATTGCTTGTCACATTTGCAATTATTATACCTTCGTCGGTCAATCTTCATAAGCACTAGCTACTGACAGTGATGACGTTACTAAAGTTGCATAACAATGCCGTGGGAATCTAAACTTCCTGTCATTACATTCTGGGAGCTGACGATCTTCATCAACGGGTAAATCAACAGCCAGCCTTGATCGTCTGATAAAATAAAAGATGACATGAGTAAAACCGCAGATTCAAATACAGATTTTACAATGAAAGTTGTTTCCTTTGGGTAATTACGTGCGACTTTGGTTGAAACAGTAAAACAAGGAGAACACGAGCATAGATTGAGCGTGGAGACGCCAAGCTTGGCCTCAAATTATCCCTGGGCCCCAACATTAAACACAAAATTAATTGAGTCCTTTTAACCCCTATTCGCCGATACGTAATGGTTGTTTCGTTTGTTGATTCTTTTAAATCTGTTCGGGCTTTGACAGCAATTGGCGCCCAGATATGCCGGGAATACTTTTCCAGATCAACAACTTTTGTAGCATCTCTTTAAGCGACTCGCGGTCCTATACGCCTGTGTAAGTTTATAAGACAGTTCCATAGTTGTTTGGACAAATATCACGTATTGTTTGTTTGATAATCGTTGAAATAGATAAACAAAGTATGCCAAACACGCAAACAACATATTTAAGAAAACTATAACTCACCTGAAAGACACCCTGACTCCTTGAGATATGTTTGAGCAGCCTCGTGTCGCCCGAAAGAGAATTTCTAAGGGTGGTGCTGCTCACAATTAAATAGTATTAAGTGGGCGTGGAAAGCTATGATCGCGTGCTACTGTGCAAGTTAAAACCGTGCTGATTATTGTGACAAGCCAAGGACCACCCTCCGACCTATTTGTTTATCATGGTCTATTTGCATATCTATTTGCACTGAATTCCGGGAATTCTATTTCTGTGTGTGAGTACAATCACAACTTATTTGCGAGTGATACTCATGGTAAAGTGCTGAAAGATACATATTGTAAATATGGGTATCTTTAATTTCACAGGACAGGAAAAACCCCATCGTGATTCTGCAGATAATATACTTTTGTATCTTTTTCCATGATAAACTGAAATGTGTGCTTTCATGTGATTTTTTTGTTCTATTGTCCCAAACGAATTGCACGAAGTGCCCATTCATAACGAACTGAAAGAAAGAAACGGCCGAAATGTAACTCGTCTCGAGGGGCACCTTATAACATTGAAACAAAACAAGCAGCTTACTGTAGGTGCGTCCAATTTCCCAAGTCTATTGCATGATATTTTAAACGTAAGATACTGCCTGTTATTTTAGACATAAGAAGCTGAGTTCGCACGTAAATGAGAGAGAGAGAGAGAGAGAGAGAGAGAGAGAGAGAGAGATTCAGATTCAGATTCAGATTCAGATTTCATTTTATTCGACACAAGTGGATACATGTAGCAATTTAGTTAGTAACAGCAAACAACAATACATTCAAGAAAAGCCAACATTGTTGCTAACTACCATTGAACATAATTGTCAGGATGACCCAGCATAAGGATGAACAAACATCCGCTCTCGCATGGGCCACCTAAAAAAAGATTACTTTGCTGGTTCACACCGAGAGAGAGAGAGAGAGAGAGAGAGAAGAGAGAGAGAGAGAGAGAGAGAGGAGAGAGAAAGAGAGAGAGAGAAGAGAGAGAGAGAGAGAGGAGAGAGAGAGAGAGAGAGAGAGAAGAGAGAGAGAGAGAGAGATGAGGAGAGGAAGAGAGAGAGAGAGGAGAGAGAGAGAGAAGAGAGACGAGCTTGGACGAGAGAGAGAGAAGAGCGAGAGAGAGATGAGAGAGAGATATTGCAGAGAGAAGGAGAGAGAGAGAGAGAGAGAGAGGAGGAGAGAGAGAGAGAAGAGAGAGAGAGAGAGAGGAGAGATTACTTTGCTGGTTCACACCGAGAGAGAGAGAGAGAGAGAGAGAGAGAGAGAGAGAGAGAGAGAGAGAGAGAGAGAGAGAGAGAGAGAGAGAGAGAGAGAGAGACTTGCTCCTGTCGGGGGGAGGGGGTTAAGGTTTTTTTCTTCTCATTCTTTGTATGTGTTTTTCCTGTATTGGCCTTACATGTCGAAAATGATTATCCGGATTTACGATTGGTTTTAGTTAGTCTTAGTTAAAAGTGGTTCATTAGACAACAATTTATAAGACAATTGAAATTCGTCACCAGATAATATATATGGGCAGGAACACATATTTTTTGTCAGTAATCACCATCTCTTTTGCAAAAAAGTACACCACCTGTAATTCAGTTCCAGGTACCAGTAAGACATGATATTATAACCTCGGACCCATAGCCACAATGGTCATAGCCTACACACTGGAAAAAAAAAACGCTCGGACGATCTCCTCTCCAAACTTTTAATAATTTGCATTTAATCCTATATGGGGTCAGAGTCATGCAGGTACCCAAATTGTTATCAGGAAAATACATACTTCTTGTGCCAAAGACCATTTCGTGTGCACTGATTTGCACCAAATATATTTGCAAACTTTGTCAACTTTACTGATTTACATATGATCTCTTTGGTGTAAAGATAAGGGTCAAATGGCTTCCTGATATATTCAATTAATCAATTAATCAGGTAAAGCATTTTCGCCCATACATCCTGGCGTTTATTTTCAGCTGTACTGTCAGCTGTACTGTAAGCTGTACTGTTATCTGTATTGTCAGCTGCACAGTTAGCTGTACTGTCAGCTGTACTCGTCCTGTTTTAATTTGCGTATAAACATCCGAGGCTGGCTGATGTCCAAGTGAATATAGTTAACAAATTAGAAGCAGTCGCAGGTGAGTTTTCATCGATTTAATATAAAGTTAACACAGTGCGTTTGATCTGTCGGGGCTGTGCGATAGAGCCGGGATATATAGAATTCCACATGGCCGTGTCATGAAGAATGGATTTATGACAACACGACTTTTAAAACCGTTCACTACGAGCACTTGGTTCGCAGTGAACGGTTTGAAACGAGTGTTGTCTAAATTTATTCACCGTGACACGGCCATGCGGATTTTTTTTATCCCATAGAGCGTTAAATCCTATGTTTTTGTCAAAAACCTACTTGGTTTAGCGTTCTTGCAGCAGCCGTTTCGACTCCACTTTGTTCACTTGCAACATTGCGTTGCTAAGGCACGTCACTCAATAAAGAACTTTCAGCTACTCTTTTCTATCTTATTTAATATGATTGGCTTACAAATAAAACAACAACCAATAGGAATCTCTCTTTTATGTTATTTCGGTCGTAAAATCGTTCCACACATATGTTGGGAACGATTGTGTTTCCACATGGGTAACTATGGGAGAAATGACAATTTACCTTGAAAATCACTGGTTTGCATGATAAAAATGAGGCAGCTTGACGTGGTCTGATCGATCACTCAATCAGAAAACACTATTTATTTTATCTTAGAGGTTTTGAAGGTTTTCTGTGCAGTTGCTCAACAGGCCATGTATTGGAGATGACAAGACCGCACCGAATCACTACTTTGCAGAATTTATTAAATTGTGAGCTGTGCACAGTCGAAAATTATTATAAACTATGCGTCAAAAGCCACGTTGTGTTCAGAATTCGCATTTTTGGTAATAACCTTAGAAGAACAAAAGAAGACATTGACGTGCACGGAGATCAGTGAACATGTCAGTCGAGATTAAGGAGGTCACCGGCATTGTTCGAAAATTGACAATTATATGTGACATTTGTAATTTTGTGTGGTCTCATTACAACCCCTCCCCCCACCCAAAAAAAAAAACTAAACAAAAAAAAACAAAAAAAAAACCTAACAAACAAACCACCAAACAAACAAAAAACAAAGGCAGAAACAAAAAACAACCCCCCAAAACAACCCCCAAAATACCCCCCCCCCCCAAAAAAAAGCCTCCGGTTATTTTTCCGATCCTCATTAAAGAAAAATATGTGGAGCTCATTTCGATCACATTTGGCAGCTCCCTGCTGAAGGTTACACATATGGCGTACTGCGTTATCATTTAAATTCCCGGGCACAACATTTCCCGAATTCACTTCAAATTAGAGTTTCACGGTTTTTTTCCCCCCGATTTTATTCAGGCTTTATGTTCCATATTCAATCTGCTACAATTTTCCCGAGTTTAATATTCTTGAAATGGGTTTCCTCGGGAAAGTTCGGGAATATTTATCCCTCGTGAAAATTTATTATTATACTGTATATGCGTTCTCTGTCCACACTGAACCAGCACACCTCAAAGAAGATCTCTTTGAACGTGATTGCCGGTAAAACTGTCCATTCAACTAAAGAATCTCGTGTATGCGTAGGAAGTTTATCGTACTGTACCAGTCAGCTGGAGTGGACTCTAACTGCTATTTTCCTTGATCTAGTGTAGCTCCCCAGGACGCATTTTTCAAGCAAATGCACTCCTCATTTTAACATTATCAAATGATAAGCAACTGCGCATGAATGCGGCAAATACTGCCAACACACTGATGAAGTGATCGTGCAATGCTAGCAAACTACAGTTGGCTCACCGACTCGCCGAAACCTTGAGGAAAGCGCTCGTGCTGGTACATCGCTAAGTCTTTATCCTATTTGACATTTGAATGTTGAGTAGTTACCCGCTGAAGACCCTTTATTTATTTGGGCTAATACAGCTTATGTCAACATTTTACAGAGGAACGTGTGCAATATGGACAATAGAACTTCTATGTATATAAGTTAGACAGGGACAGGTTAGCTTATGGAGAGTAAAGAGTTCGGACTACGGAATAGGGTAATGACTACTAGGAAGTGGTTTTGGACAAAAAGACACAAATACAATAGTAGTACATTGCAACATATTGTATAACGGGTGGCTTTTGTCTATTGGTCAACAGCGGAACAAATAATGTGATAGGTCCTTTAATATTATTTGAAATCACACGGTACCATAATCCAGTGTTGAAAATTTTGTATGCTCCCGATGACAAAACATCGTGCTTAAAGTAGGGTTAACTTTTAAAAAGTAGTAGTAATACACATTATTTAACATGAGTTAGAAAATAGCCATCGGTTAATACAAGGCCCTTCCCTCAAGTACACCCCATACCAGTAAGCAGAATATTATATACAATAATCGATAAAGGAGAAAGAAAAAGATAATGATGACGATGATAATGGCACTACTACTACTACTACTACTACTACTACTACTACTACTACTACTACTACTACTACTACTACTACTACACAAGTGTGAGTACCTGGCTGTAAATTCTGCATGGCACTCGCGTACCGGTGAAGCGGAAGGATACATTCGATGGCCTGCCTGAAGGCTACATCTCGTGTATTCTTCTGCTCCACCGTTACGCTGGTGCCATGCAGAATTTACGGCCATGTAATTGCTAGAGTGTTCTTTTATTTTTACCCCATGTATGTGTAGTCCAGAATATTCTCCGCCATTTCAAGCAAAATTATTCACAGTATTGTGTCGAAACAGCGATCAATGACAAATACCAGAGCACACAATAAATCAACACCCTAGGAGCGCGCATGCCAAAGTGGGTGAGGTTGGGCAGTGCAAAAGTAGGGCGTGCATGCGACCGTCCTACACGGGCGTGTGGAACGACAATCAATCATATACGGTGCAGAACGGCCCGTCACATCGAATACAATATTAATTCGAAATGAAAAAAGTGAAGCAGGAATAACATGTTAATATGCTGTAGTGAAGCAGGCGTATTCAATTCGTTTAAACCACATAGACGTCAGTCAAACATGAGTTCTGGCACATGTTATTAATCGTCGCCACCTAAATCAATTTTTGATTTTTTACTTTACAGAATACTTACGTTTAAAGAATAAATGTAATTGCAGCATCCAAATTTTGCAGTTACAATCAAAACACAAATTATGGTGTCCGAACAAACAAAGCGACTCTTTATCAAAATTGGATCAAATTTAAATGACCAGCTTCCAAACTGAAGAGTCTCAAGCCCCAGAACAAACTTCTTGGACTTCCCTTAATATTCATTTTGAAGGCACTGGGAGACTTGCAGTAGCAAACATTAGGCGGAAAAGAGTTTTAAATTAAAGTAGTAGAAGGGATAAAGCTTCGAGAAAAGAATTTAATCGGAAGCTTGGGCAGATGCCGACCTTTTCTATGGCATGAATTACAGTTCTGACGCTCATTTTCACCTGGGACATTTTAAGAAAGGTTCAAACACGACCAGACGCATTCATAGCTCCTTATACAACAAGTGTGTGGCAAGCCGGATTGACATTAAATTCTGTTTGGCGATATCAGTAAATGATGTAGCGATATCGTTAAATATGTAGTAATATAGCTAAGAATGTAGCGATATCGTTAAATTTCTCGATCTCTCAATCATTTACTAATATCGCTAAATGATTTAAAGATTATTCTACACATTTAGCGATATCACTAAATAAATAAGAAATATAGCCAAATTATTTAGTGATACCTCTGAATACGTATGGTTTAGCGATATTGTCAAATGATTTAGTGATATCCCTAAATCATATAGCGGTGTTCCCAATAGCATATTTAGTGATACTGCTAATTCATTTAGCGATATCACTAAATGCATTTATGCTTCGATCCTGTCAGATTTTTCGCTAAATTATTTGGTGGTATTGCTGAATCAGTTTGCGGTATAGTTGAATGCATCTCATTTGGCGACATCGCTAAATCATTTAAGGATATCACTAAATGGTTAATGGATAGTAAATGAGACCATTTAGCGATATCGCCAAATCACTTATTGATTCAGTGATATATCGCCAAATGGGATTAAATGTTGGATGGACTTGCCATACAAGTGCAACTCGGGACTGAACAGATTTAAGCGAAACCCTGTACTTCTGACTGACTAACTGTCTATAATCTCAGACGTACATTCCGAAATCTGCGGTATACCGGATGTGTAAATAGTTTCAAGATCACCACATGGAAGCGTAAAGATTTATTTCCTTAATCTTTCTAGCCGTGCTGACGATTGTTTACAGATTGATGCAACATGCTTGTCCCAAGACAGATAATGCATAAGAATGACACGAAGCAGTTTTTAATATGCTCTTGCACTTTTTTAATCGCCTTACCCATGAAAGTTACAGGTAGGTAGTAAGCATGCTTATAACTGTTGTAATATAAGTAACCAAATATTTACTTTTACTAGGCTTAAAATCCACTTTTCATTCTACTCTCCCATCCTGAATAGTGATGAGTCCAAGGACACTACCATGCGGACCACCCAGTCGACCCTGAAACGACTCCATCCAGCAAAATTCTGTTTTCTCTTTGTTACATAAGAATTGATTCAGGAAAGCAGGGGGTCGTAATTAGCTAGATCAGCACTTTCATCAATATCGTAAAAGAAAGACGATTCGGCGCACGAAGTATAGTTCAAATATCCAGGAAATTTGCTCGGGAAAGTGATCCCATAATGCGGCCCTCCAGCACAATTCACCACATTCCCCCCCGGAAAATTTCGAATTTGAGCATGCAAAATGATTGCCTCTTAAGCATTCCCTAGACTCGCTATTGCTTTCTTATGTGAGCGCTCGTCGGGGTCTGCCGTCCGCCGGCAGTATTTTAGTTCAGTTACGCAATTGTACTAATTAACTTGATCAACTCGATAACGTGGTCAGGGCCTCTCGGCCAAGTGACTCAGCCCTGTTCGCCAGTCGGTCAAGACAAGGAGGCTACATAGAGCTATGTAGCCTCCTTGGTCAAGACGATGAATTATTAATGAGCTACGCGCTGACCAATCAGGTCGCACTTCCGGTAGTGTGATGCAACGAAGCATGGCAGCCCCGATGGATGGGACTGATGTTTATCAACAGTAGCTCACTTGGCAATCGGTATCGCACGAGTAAAAGGATTAACTTCAACATTTCCTACTCTGAGTCCATGTCAATACACAACTTGGCGGCAAGGATGGAGCTGGTTTTAGTATCAATTCGCAATGGGGCCGGACAAGGAAAGACCATCGTCTGTGCCCGGCTCCGTGTCAACCCCGAAAAAAGCATGCGTTTTGGCAGAATCACAGACATCATGTTTGACATGTGGACAGGAAAAAAGATGCATGTTTGCCTTCCTCAGGCAACCTTCCTGCAACTTTCCCAGTTCTTCCCTCTTCATGATTGTCTTTCTTGTGTCCAATATACAAGCAATTAATTAGCCACCTAATTCAGGACTTTCCCCCACAAGTGGAGCCACTGTTCACAACTGCTTTCTTGTCTCCATTCACAAGAGAACCCCCTTTGCGGGGCAAGCCTGCTTGCTTGTATACTTTGATTATGGGCACCGATCCAGGAACAAACCTTGGGTGATGGAAAAATATGAATGCATGTTCAGATAGCTGTGTATATGAAAAGAGTGTGGCATCTCAGCTGCAGCAATGTTTACACAACAGTGAGAATAGGGAAACTTATTACCGTAAAGGACGGCAATTTTGGGAAAAAAATGCATTTCCTCCGTGAAATGTTAGCAAGAACCTTGTTCTTAGTTGATCTTTAAGAGTGTACACATACATAAATGACTGTTGAGTGACTACTGTTGACTATACTGCTGCATCATAGTGAGCAGACATTCCTGAATGTCAAAATGTACTCAGCGCAGAGGTGTCAAAAACTATGCAGGTAATTGACTCAAATGTGTCAGAATCACCTCTCCCCATGCATGAAGTAAAGACAGCCACACCTTGAAGATGTGAGTTTTACTCCCATCTCTTTACAGTAGAGCATTCACCACATAATGTCACAGGATAATGCTTATAATTCAGGACTTTCCCCCAACAGGTGGACCACTGTGCCCAGAGATTTTCTCACTTCCAATGCCTACAGAAAGCCCCTTTGCTGGGGTAAGACTACTTGATTGTATAGTTTTAACATACCCACTTTCCACAGAGCAAGGTTTACATGGTAAAATATCACGAATATCTCAGCTGAGCAAGTTTAATTATGGCAAGAAAATGGCCTCTAAACTATTAATGAAACCTTTCATAAAATTTTGAACTTATTACAAAAGGTTAAGACTATTTTACGTCAGTAAAGCTTGCCTAATCAGTGACGTGTCTGCCATAACTTAAACAATGGTGTTTTGCCCTTTAAACACCACACTTGTATGAATGGTAATATCCCACAGAGCCATAATATGCTGTGGCATCATGAGCACAGACTGCCAAAATGTACTCAGTTTAAAGGTTTCACAAACTACTCTGCTGATTAACCCCACAGGTGTCAGAAACCAATTGACACCTATGCAAGTGTGGGTGGTCAGTACACAGATACGGACTACCGTATGAGGGTTTCGATAATTTTGCCTGTAAACAGTTTCTAACATGTTCAAATTAAAAATTCCTGGTACTTTACTGATGTTGACAGGCATACTAATCAAAAAGTTTTACAATTTATGTTAATGTTTCTATAATTGACCTCAAATTTACTTTGAAGATTAGTACTTTTAACATGCATTACCTTATGCCCACAAGTGTTCACCCCCGCGATGCCCTCTCCAGTCAGCTGGAGGTGAGAAAAGTCTATGCTTTGCTGGTTCTGTGAAAGGAGTCAATAGACCATGTAAGAAATTTCACCACCAGATGGCTCTGGGGTACTATACACCCTAGCCTGACTGAGTGCCCACTAGCTAGGCATGGCAGAGTATGGGAGGTGGACAGTCTTTGAGTTGAAACAGGAACTAATCAAGAGAGGAGCACCAATTAAAGGCAAAAAGTGTGATTTAGTAGAAGCTAAGTACTTGCTGATCATGATCAGTTTCATATATCATCTTACAGGAATTTATCCCAAGATTATAAGTTTAGTCACTTTACTCCAAAGGGTTGAACCAGCAGTTTACATCACTGGTCATATATTGCTGTGTGTGTGTTGTCTCTTGGCCACACACAATTCTGTGACAAGTCAAATTATGAGACTGTGATTAAAAGTATAATTAATGTTCCATAAAGAGAGACTTTCATAGCCATACATACATTATTTTGAATGTGGAATACCATGGTCAAAGTGCACATAAGCCATCAGTAGCCTGACCTGAGCCAAGCCTCTGGGGTCCAGCCAGTAGCTTGTATATTGGGTCACTCCAAGGGATAAGCAAACACATTACCAAGTGTCTTGTATACACAGCACACCAATAAAGCACACTCCCCAGAGGAACTAGACAACAGCAGCATTAACACCTTGCTTATCCCCTGTTTGTCCAGAATAACAATGAGGTAAAAACACTGCATACTCAAAGGCAAAGATGAAATACTGAACAAGAAAAGGAAAAGTAACTTTGGGATGGGACATGCGCATTGGCGGTATGTTTTGTGTGCTTTCAGTTATGGTTTTGAATCCTTGGTCGGGCCATTGAGGAAGGGGTGTTTCTTTTTTCAGACTGAGTATAGGTTCAGAATGAAAATTGTTATTTCTGTCATATGCGTCAAGTCTGAAAAAAAAGTGCAAGACTAAATATGTGTCCTGTCAACTTAACTGTATGAGGTAATGAAGGGCAGCCAAGCTGTTCAAATGTAGGGAAAAAGGTAAACTTTCAAACTGGAGGGGACATAAAGTTACTTTTCCTTTTCTTGTTTAGTTTTTCATATTTGCCTTTGAGTATGCAGTGTTTTTACCTCATTGTTATTCTGGACAAACACATTACCAACAAGTGTCTTGTATACACAGCACACCAATAAAGCACACTCCCCAGAAGAACTAGACAACAGCAGCATTAACACCTTGCTTATCCCCTGGAGTGACCCAATATACAAGCTACTGGCTGGGCCCCAGAGGCTTGGCTCAGGTCAGGCTACTGATGGCTTATGTGCACTTTGACCATGGTATTCCACATTCAAAATAATGTATGTATGGCTATGAAAGTCTCTCTTTATGGAACATTAATTATACTTTTAATCACAGTCTCATAATTTGACTTGTCACAGAATTGTGTGTGGCCAAGAGACAACACACACACAGCAATATATGACCAGTGATGTAAACTGCTGGTTCAACCCATTGGAGTAAAGTGACTAAACTTATATTCTTGGGATAAATTCCTGTAAGATAATATATGAAACTGATCATGATCAGCAAGTACTTACCTTCTACTAAATCACACTTTTTGCCTTTAGTTGGTGCTCCTGTCTTGATAAGTTCCTGTTTCAACTCAAAGACTCTCCACCTCCCATACTCTGCCATGCTTAGCTAGTGGGCACTCAGTCAGGCTAGGGTGTATAGTACCCCAGAGCCATCTGGTGGTTAAACTCATTTCTTACATGGTCTATTCAGGACTTTCACCCACAGGTGGACCACTGTGCCCAGTGGTTTTCTCACCTCCAATGCCTAGAGAAAGCCCCTTTGCTGGGGTAAGACTACTTGATTGTATAGTTTTAACATATAGACACTTGCCACAGAGCAAGGTTTACATGGTAAAATTACATGAATATATCAGCTGAACAAGTTTAAGTATGGAAGGAAAATGCCCTCTAAGCTATTAATGAAACCTTTTATAAAATATTAGAATTATCACAATAGGTTAGGACTATTTTAGGGCAGTAAAAGTTTCCTAATCAGGAAAGTGTCTTCCATAACTGAAACAACGGCGTTTTGCCGTTTAAACACCACACTTATATGGATAGTTATATCCCATAGAGCCATATGCTGCGCCATCATGAGCACATGCTGTCAAAATGTACTCAGTTTAAAGGTTTCACAAACGACTCCTTTGATTAACCCCACAGGGGTCAGAAACCAATTGACACCTATGCATGTGTGGTGGTCATTACACAGATGCTGTATGAGGGTCTCATTAATTTTGCCTGTGGAAAAGTTTCTAATACCTTCAAATTAAAAATGCCCGGTACATTATAGATGTTGACAGGCATACTAATCAAAAGTTTTACAATTTATGTTAATGTTCCTATAACGGATCTCAAATTTACTTTGAAGATTGGTACTTTTAACATGCATTACCCTATGCCCACAAGTGTCCACCCCCGCGATGCCCTCACCAGTCAGCTGGAGGTGAGAAAATGCTGAGCTTTGCTGGCTCTGTGAAAGGAGTCAACTAGGTTACGGAATTCACAATATTTACCGCTACTGTGTGAACCATGAATATACAACTGACCGCGGTCAAGCCACGCCTCGCCTTCTCCTTAATCCTGTAATTGCTTGGATACAACTGTTGCGCAAATAGCGTCACTTCCCAGTATGCTATTGTGCATCCGCATTGTTTTACCAATCATATCTGCGTGCACGATCGCACAGTCGGCTGCCTGACCCTCTGATAAACGGGAGACCGCGACGAGCGCCCACATAAGAAAGCAATAGCGAGTCTGGGGGATGCTTACGAGGCACGCAAAATGATGCATTCGGGTGATTTTTGACTTGACATGGTTGACGAAATCACAACATTTTAGTCATTATTGTAATGGTTTGGCTATCTTCCCTCAGATTGTACAAAAAAATCAATCTGATGGAAATTAGCAAAAATTAGTAAAAAATAAATTGAAAAAAAGACCATTGCTGTGTTGTCGATAAAGATAAGACAATTTTTGTATTTATGCATGTAACGCTTTAAAGAATTTTTGTACATATATTCATCATATTTATAATTCGGGCATAATAACAGGTAAAATATCCTGTAACTAGTAAGTTGTGTATTTTCTCTACAAAAGCAACAGGAAAAACACATTAAGATAATGACTAGGCCTATATGTACTGAACTTTTATCACTGATTATCACTGACTGCTGATTGATTTATTGATAATATTATGTTCATGCACCTGAAAAGATTATAAACAATATTGACATAATGGCACCGAAACAAGTCTTGCGCTGGTTCCCCGCTGATGACCCGATTTTTTAAAGGCTAATAATGCCTAAAACTTTCTTGTAAATTTCAAATTTTATGAATATGATTTGTTCCTTTCATAAATTAATTTGCTATTATGATTTAGAACAATACAGTTTTTCAGTGAATGGTACGGAATAGCACTTTGCTCTTAGAATATCGGACTTGATAGTGTTCAAACGGTACATGGGCTTACAGAATTAGGTTTGTTAAGTTTCTCTTTGTATTAAATACTAAAATACAAACAATCTATAAAACATGTTTATAAGGACACAAATGCCAGCATAGTGCAACATAATTGCTAAAAACACACCAAACTATGATGCATGAAATGGGAGAATCAAAAGCCTAGGGAATCTTGGCTTGGCTTCTTTTCATGGTGGACCACAGCATGAAAATAGCAAGTGCGAAGTCAGAAAATTAATAAGTTGCTTTGCACAGGTTTGTAGCCAAAATGCTTTAATTATTTACGAATTAAAAGATAGATCTAAATTTTCAATGAATTAATATGTCAGTAAATAAATAAATAAATATAAGCACCAAAGGCATAATTTTTATAACACTAAGACACTGAATAAAGCGGGCTCTCTCCAGTACTCCCATTTCATGCAACAAGAATGATTTCACCTTATCTTTGAAAACATTCACTGTCTTTGGTTTAAACGTATTTTATTCCATGACTAATCAATTACACACAGCCAAGTGGTTTTCAAAGCAGTCTGTCATGGAAGGCAATTGGGGAGGAGGGCGTAGCCCTATATTAACCCCTCTTGCTGGGAATTGACAAAGAGACAGGACAGACAAGACACCACACAGCCCGGCGCATTCCTCCACAACGTAATCCTGTCTTGAGTGCAGCGGAGTATTGCACCGAACCAACAAGTTTAAGGAAGACACTACAGTTTGACAAGACAGACAGAAGGGCTGCCTGTATAAAACTAAACCGCTGAGCATCCACATGGTGGGACTCCGTCCACACAGCGATGGACGGTAGCAATAGTTGTAACTAAAAAACATAAAAATATATAGTCGCTGTGGTACTTTCCTTGTGTACACAATTCATGTTATGGCATCTCGCTGAAAACGCTTGGTTGTTACAATATATTCTTGAACTGAGAGAAAAATAATTTTTTTCACTCTCTTTCACATACCCTGACAGGTTCTGCATGGTATAATCATGGTACAGTAGTACCTGCAATTACCAACCCCAGTGCCCAGGGTTGGGCGACTACCTGGTCAAAACAACCTGTTTTCATCTCCCCTCATAGCATTTCTACCTCTTCAAAGAGAGTTTGCAGACCATATGCCTGAAGACGTGGCATCTGCACAAACTTCGTCTGCCTTCAAGAGAAAATTAAGAAGACTGAAATCCCTACCCTAGGGGTTGGAGGGATAATTTCAACCAATCAATCCTTGGCACGGGCGCTTTTGCAATGTTAAATGACCTGACACGAATGACCACAGTGCTGCACGGCCGCTTTTGCAATGTTAACGGAGGGAGTTCTTTATTGACCATTTCCGCCCACGTGGGACCAACAGTTACATACAATTTTGCAAATACAGTAAAATAAAAGCACCCACTCGGGTCAGAGACTCGAACTACATCCTAGCATAAAAAACACCTTGACACTGAATAATAAATTATATAAAATATATGTATATACACTGTCACCATACCATATTGGGAAGACCATATGTATTAACACTTCTACATGCCACCAACACAATTAAATTTTCAGTTCTAAATTCTTTGCAACGATATATCCAAACACTTTAATCATACCTGGATTTGAATTCAATATATAGAAAGTTTTTTCTTCGTTATTCATTAGACAAACATTATTTTGTAACCAGCTGGCATTGTACCATGAATTCTGTTCCGTCATTTTCATATCTAATACATTCGAAAATAAAATGATGTTCATTTCAACCTGGTTAAGATTACATTGTTGGCATTTCCTTTCATTTAATGGGGTATCAATGTGTCTGTCTACTTCGATATTCAATTTATGAGAACTTGTGTGCAATTTTGTTACCATGGCTCTTTTCCGTGGGTATTTTAAAACATTGAGAAACTGCTCATACTGAAGTTTTATTTTTAATGTTCTATAGAAACGTAATTTATCGTATGTAAAACCATTTTCAGAATTTTTATTTAATATGTCACTCCACATTTTCTTCAAATTTCTGTTTCATATCATTATACAGTTCATCCCAATTTACGCTGTCTACATCTGCACCACACTTGTCCAAGACTGCACTGACCTTTCCTAAATACGTGTTACTGTCATGTCTAATTATATTCCTCTTCATATGCCTATTGTTTTACTAATCTCGAATCTTCTATGTTTTTTACATAGTCCAAATACTTTACTACATGTTTTCAAATGTTTGTAAATGGAGTATATCTTCCAAGTTCACCATGCATCGTCATGTTTGTGGTTTTGCTATTCAATTGCAGGATATATTTACAAAAATGTACATACAACCTTTCACTTTTTCTTTCGAAACTTTTGTTTTCAAACCAATGTAGTTTTTGTTTTGCTTTATTTGTTACGGTATTGGTCAGGGGACCTCTCAGTTCAGATCCGTACAACAGAATGGGTTTGATGAGTTCGTCAAAATGTTGCACACTTAAATATGGATTTGCATTACTATTTTTCAATGAACTTTTCAGTTGAAATGCAGCTTTCTGAGCTTTTCTGTACATGCTATCTACAGCCATGCTGGCAGAACCACCAGCTGTAATAATAAAACGTAAATATTGGTACTCAGCTCTATTTTTAATGACTAATCTACCGTAATAAAATTTGTGGGTGCTCAGGCGTGCATTCGCATTAAATTCGATAACTTTTTTTTTGTTTATTGACATTATGATGCCACTTGGTACAAAATTCATGCCAATTTATTCAAATGTTCTTGGAGTTTTTGAGGAGAGGTGGTCATCTGCGTACATAAAGCAACTAACCACTTGCTCATACAGAATAGGTGTGTCTTCATTCAACGTGAGTGTTAAATGACATGACAAGAACGACTACAGTGCTGTCCAACTGGAAACCTCTAGCAAAATTTAGATGCCCTGGAGCATTTTCTCAACTTCTTCACACGAGAAACACTTATTTTGGTTACATTCTGTAGCATTTTTCAAGAACTGTGAAGCAAAATTTTGCTACAATACCCCAGTTCTGTACATGTTGGACAGCCCCAGCCCACGTGCAACACGCGACCAACGACCAGCAAAATCACCCCCACAGACGACCACCCGTAAAAAAACGGTCGATCCAAACAACTGTAACCAAGTTGTAAGTGAACAGAAAAGCTGGCCAACGTGCCGTTATTTTAGAGTAAAGTCAACTCAAACACAGCATTTTATTTCAACTTGTCTGGGCGCTTAACTTGGGACGGGAAAAAGCATAGCCACAGTGGTGCGGTGATCGGTATCTAATATTTCCTCAGTTTCCTGGTGTCCGTTCTCCGAGTTACCAGGAGAAACAATCGTCAACTTATTCTTAAAAGACAGCTTACTATTTTAACTTTAATCTGCCCGCTCGGTTGTGTGTGAAGCAGTTATCATCGTTACTTACAAATCCAAATGCGACAAGACACCCAGGCGCCAGGTGGTGAGCGCCATTTTGAACATTGCGCAATTAATGCATTGATCGCAGGACAGTCGCACAAAAACACATTTGATTTCGATGTCAAAGCGAATCGTGGCCACAGCACATATCATATCATTAGTGATGCTCTGAAACATTTGTAAAATATATACTTTTGGCTTCATATATTATAACCATCTTCCCACCCTTACCCCCAAGATCGTCCCACGGCTTATTTACAAACCATTAGGTGCGGAATACAATATTAATCAAAATAGCAGCTAAGCCGATTGGATATGTTGAAGAGGTGGTATCCAAAATATATGTGTGATAAATGTTAAAGGAAGGTTTATTCATCGAATGAATGTAATGTACAGTATACAATGGAACTTTTCAGACTGGGTATTACCTTAAAATGTAAATACAACGACAAACAGTTCCCAGTTGTAGGGTCCAGAATAGGGATTTAATATCAGCTATTGAAGTCGCCCTCAGGCTAAAATATAAGTGACAGCAATAGGCTGAGTGCAAAGCGCCCAACTGCGTCAAAGACGGAGCTTAGTGGAAAAGGTTGCCCCGATAGTGGATACAGGTCCGAAATTCTCCAAGAACTGTGTGTTTTGGTTATTCATTTTCTTATTTCTATCATTTACTTTGTAAACAATATTAAATCAAGCACGAACTTCTCTGCCTAATTAATGCTATTGCCAATGATGAAAAAGGTGTGTTTTTATGGTTATCACCAAGACTTTTGAGTAGCCTTCTAAACACTCTGAAATTTGGTTACAAAGAAGTGAAGAGTGTCCTGAAAACTGTTATATGATGTTTAATGTGCTGAAATTCCCCAAGAACAGTGTGCTTTGTTTATTCATCCTGAAAAATGTTACACTATGTTAAATCTACCGAAATTCCGCAAGAACTGTGTGTTTTGGTTACTCATTTTCTTATTTCTATCAGTTACTTTGTTAACAATCTTAAATCAAGCGCAAAGATATCTGCTCACGAGAACTACCCTTTTACATGTTTTTGACCATTGGTAATTTTATCCACATCATTGAAAGTACAAATTATCCTATGGAAGGAGTGGTGAAAATTACTTGCTGATTTATTGCCATGAACATTGCTTCGTCCAACGTGGTTTGTATTGTTGATCTAGGAGTGTATTGTCATATATTTAGAAAGTGTATGGCGTCTCGAGCTACAAATATTATATTTATAGCTCGAGACGCCATACAGTTTCTAATATGAATAATGGCTAACACGTTTGAGATGCGGTTCACCAAAGTTTCATCGTTTTTCCACTTCAAGGCCCCGCGTGCCACATAAAACTTCTTGTGTTGCATGCAACATATAATTTTCGTTGTCACGCTGATCGGCTGATCACATAGCAGTTATTGCAACAGTACAATTTTGTGGCGTGCCGCTTATTTGCTGCTGTCCTGAAAACAGGAAGCCATTAACCCCCCTACCCCCAAACGTTTCCCCTATTGCATGTCACCCTCGGCATACCCACAGCCCCAACCTGTGATGCCACAGCCAGACTCACGAGAATCCTTATAAAGGCTATTTTCTTCCTTCCTTTCCTCGAGATTCCATTTCCATAAACCCAGCACACTACATCTTCTTTCCCATCACTCCACCAGGAAGCCCTTCACGAAGCCTTCCCTTACTCTACTTGCTGGCATTGCCCCATTCAGCCTCATCATCCATGCTAATCTCTCACTTTCTGCCATATTTCGAACTCATTCTGGCTTCCTGCACGCCTCATCCTTTTCTGTCCAACCCCTTAACAGCCTGTCTCTGATGTGCTGGTATTCTCACCACCCTTGAGGTGGTTGGAATGAAGCAAATGATACACAGTCTTGTCTACAACTTCCCTGCATATTTAGCACTTACCACCACTCCCCTCAGCCACATTTGCTGTCCCTTGGAATAGTAATCTTAAACCCTTACTTCAATCCCAACACCTTAACTGTATTAACTTTTCTAGTGTTTGATAAGTACAGTGAGTTTTATTCTGTCTAGTCTGTTCACGGATGGTCTTCACGTAAAGACTTTGCAGATTTGCGAAGCGCCAATACCTTATCATTTACTCTCTTGTGAGCCATTTTACTCTATTTTGTCCCGATGACATACGCATAAAACCAGTAGCTTGAGGTGAGGAACATGCACTTTAGAAACCTGTACACGCAGGCAGGTGAGTGTGATAACACGAAACATAGATAGCGAGTGAATATTATGACCACCCCCTGAAGCGAAGTTGAGAAGGTTGACGTAATATTTGCGGTGTGCATCAATACGGTATTTAACATACTCTATACAAATTTAATTCAGATGCATGAAATGATCATCCCCAACCATTGTTTTTCATCCTTACATGCATATTTAGACACCATTTACTGCTGTTTTCCAACTAAAATGCCAAAGACAACAATTATCACAATACTCTTTGGCTGCAGCTATTATTGCAATTGTGTCTTTTTGTCCAGAACCACTTCCTAGTAGTCATGACCCTATTACGCAGTCCGAACTATTTACTGTTCATAAGCTAACCTGTCACTGTCTAACCTACATACATATGGAAGTACTATTGTCCATATTGCGCACGTCCGTCTGTAGAATTGTGACATTGGCTGTATTAGCCCAAATAAATTAAAGGGTCCTCAGCGGGTAACTACTCAGAACATGTATAGGAGCCCGTACCCGTATATGTCTCTCTGAGTAGCTGTGTCTTGTCTGAGCTAAATATTGAGCAAAGACAACCCACATAATAATGAATAAATATGAACGTGGCAAATGATGAATTAGCTAAATACGTGACGTTTTGCTTCGAAATACAGAGCTTCAATATGAAAGAATATCTGTCAAACCAAACATAATTACTAAATCTGTATAGTACAAGTTCAGATAAGAAAAATTTGACTTTCCCCAGAACCAGTATGTACCCTTTCTAGCTGGATAGTTTATCTTAGTTAAACCACCTGCCAGTGTATAACTGAAGTAGAAACAAACTGGGGTATTATACTCAGTCCCAGTGATTGTAAAATAAACAGTTGCAGCTAGATCACCTATACAAACCGAGTGAAATCCTAACAAGTACTCCCACAATGGACATCCTGCACTAGAAATTTAAAACAAACCCCATGATGACACCTACTCCTCAAAGTCTCCAAACAGTAAAGTTGTATTTCACCGCCATGTTTCAACGTAATGTGTCAGGTTTGTGACATTTGAGTAAATACTGTCAAGTTTAAGTAATTTTTTATATTGAGTAAATATGTATTTGGTAATGTCAGAAAAGAATGGAAGCCATTAGCATTTAAACCAAAGGCATGTTATCAAAACATAATTTTTCTTAACCCAATTTTAAGTTGTAACTGTCGTTGGTCGCTGCTTCCTACCGAAAGCCCCTGGGGGTTTAACCTGTTAGAAAAAAAAAACATGTAAGCCTAAAATGTCTGAACGTGAATATTAAAACAGAATGATGCCAAAAGATAAAATTGAGTGGCAGAACAGACAAGTCTAAATTCTGTACAAGTATGGCAGCCAAACTTTCTAATAATCTTTGGACATCAACAGCAAAATTTGTACGGCAAGAAGTTAAAAAAGAATGAAAGTCATTAGTATTTAAGTCAAGAGAATGCAATCAAAAATATAATTGTTCGTAACCAGATATCAAGTACAATTAGGCCAGCTTGTAACTGTCGTAGGCCTCTGCTTGCTACCCCCTGGGGGTTTAACCTAACAGAAAACAAGATAGCCTAAAATGTCTGAAAGGTGAAAATTAAACAAAATGATGCCAAAGGATAAAATTAAGTGGCAAAACAGGCTAAAATATGTAAAATTATTGAAGCCAAACTTGCTAACCATCTCTTGATATTTACAGCAAAATTGTAGAAATATTTGATCATATTTACATCTTTGAATCCTCTTGACTCAAGTTTATTGTAAGTAAATTTGGTTTAGGATGCAAAGTCCTAAAATTTAGAACAAATATGATCAAATCTCAAAATTTGTGACAAAAATATATTATATCCAATAGTTTCCGAAATATTACCGTCCAAGAAAGCATAGTTAACTACTTCAAAGTTAAACTCATCTATTTTGTAATAGACTTTAATACAAAACCTTTCATTAGTGACCTGAATATCCAAGTCCAGAAACACATCTCTGAAGCTATCTGAATTGTAATCTTCCAAAGTGATATCTTTTGCGTAAATTTCTGCTGCAATTTCACTGAAATGTTGCAAATTTATACAAGCAACATCATTAATATATACGTTGTTTGAAAATATTTGTACCCATTTGAAAGTCCCTTTTCATCAATTTATCCATATACTTCAATTCAAGCCAGGTTAAATATAAATCTGCAAGTAAAAAGGAGCAGTTGCTACCGATTGGAATGACTTTTGATTATTGAAAAACAATGGTCCGCATTGAACTTAAGTATTATCCAAAAAGAAATAACATACTGATAAGGAAGATGACGCATATAGAAATTTGATTCGTGCAGTGTCGGAAACTTGATAACATAACAATTTTTGGGGCATGAAAGAGTCTCCAATAACAAGGCAACCACGCATGATTAGGATGCGAGAGTTTAAATTTTATCCTCTAATCAAAATTCGACCATGCACTATATGAGGGTATAAAGGCGCAGGTATTTGCCAGGTCGTGTAAATATGACAGTCGTGTCCTTCTCCTCTTTTTAAAATTTTGTTGTTTCATCAGTCAATATTCTGTGCCTTTACATTGAGCACTAACGCCAGGTTGCAGTACAATAGACACATAATTCTAAGTCATGTGTCATGTACGAAAGTAAGGATTTTAGATTCTGTGATTGCACTGAATAGGGCACCCACTTCTTGTTCTATTCCAACTTTAAGAAGTCCGCTGGGACTGTAATTTAATGGATACAAAATAAAGATGTTTAATCTTAATACGTCATATGGGTGGCATGTTTTATGATGTGCCAAGTGTAACGTTGATTTTGTGGTTATTATAATTCATTTTGCCGACGAAATCCGTAAACTCTAACAATTTTGTTAACAAAATTGTTAACTATGTCAATTTTCTTTACAGAATCCATAAGTTTATTAATTACGTCCACGAAATCGAGTATAGCTACCACGTTTTTCCACAAAATCGTGTAGGCTTACCAATTTTGTTCACCAAATCTGCAAGTGACGTCACACAGTCTTGATTCATGCACCGAACAGAACTCCGACTTTTATCCTTTTTTTCCTCTGGATTTTTTATTGTGGACTTATATTTTCTTCTGTTTTCAATTGGGTGAACATGTACTAGTCTTTTAGTTGAGGCAACATCTGCACTGCACGGCATTTTTGCACTAAAAGTTTCATGCTTGTTTCACTTCATACAAGTCGTCTTCTCGAGTCCCGCCATTATACTTGCCGAGCTCAACCAAGAGCAACATGGGTGATAAACAAGGTAGTAGTTTTTTCTAAGGGAAAAAATATTGCCAACTCAGCGAGAAGACCTTGGATGTCTCCTTCATCCCCAACAGGCCATACCCCTCTGTCCAAAATACAGGTAGCTGATTCTGCATCTGAATTGATAGAAATTTTGAATGATCATAGAGTTGTTGCATGAATGAAATGGATCACGGATGACTTTGACGAGAGACTCAAATTGAAAATCGAGTCAGTTAATGCCAAGGTTATTGAGATTGAGTCCACTTTAACTGCTAAAAATGAAAGTCTACAAGCTGGAATCGTGACATTGAAGGGTAAAGTGAGTTCCATGGATTCAGAAATCAGCAATTTGAAATAAGTAAGTAAGTCCGAACAGTACAGGTGTCATAATAGCCTGCGCATCTGGACAAATGACCTGGAACATGATGGAGAGGACACGCATCAAATCATCTTTGGCCATGCACAGAAGCTAGAGGTTGATTTATCAGTTGAAGAGATTGACAGAACACACAGAGTTTGGAGACTCAGAGGTTCAAAGCCCCATGCCATCATTGTCAAGCTGGCAACTTATCCCTCACGCTATAGTGCTGGCCGAATATACCTTAGATCACTTACCATGGAAGGCTCAGGTAATTGGTTGTGACAGTCAGTAGTAGCAAGGGATTTGACGAGTTCGGGTTCCATCTACATGTCAGTGGTGTCCCATAGCTTAGGCATATTTCCTCAGAGTCCCATAGCTGGAGCCAACTCTCGCCCAGGGAGCAGTTATTATGTGTCTTTCGCCTGGGGAGCACTAATTGCTTCCATCCACACCACATTCCCTTCCATTTTACAGAAGTTGATTCCCTTAACTAGTGCGGGTGTTCTCTGGCTTGTGGCGCCCTAGTGTGCTACTTCAAGAAAAGAGGAAAAAAGATCCAAGAGTATTATATATTTTGTGTTTGGAACGAGCAGGACTCGAACCTGCAACCTTTGGCACCAGCGCCTAGCTGAAATGGGAAATGCACATAATCACTTGATGAAATCCCTATTCTTAAAAAAAAGAATGGTTCAATGGAGGTAGGTATGTGCGAGTGCCATATCAACACGGTTATGCAGTATAAGTACTGAGTAAGCATTTATTTCCAGAATCGGGGACTTAAATCCACCAGCATTAAGAGACACGGTGTTCCTTAATTGACAACCATTTTAGCGTACACCATATATATGCTATATTTATTTGTGTTGTCATTAGATCCCCTGATACTTGTATGGAGTACTTTGCTTACATTTTAAAATCACTTCTTGATTCCAGTTTGCCTACCCAAGTGGTATTTAACGGTCGCCTATCATTTCTGTCTTTCCCGTCTGCCACTGTATGTTACTTGTTTAGTTGCCTCATTACTGGATCAAATTACATCTCAGCCAACTCCACAGAAACCCTTTGCTGACGTCCATTCCCTTATATCATCTTCATTCCTGATAGGTTTTAAAAGTAAACTGTCACTCGTCCACCTGCTTCACGCTACTCCAACTACAGTACCACTAAAATTTAATATTATTGTTCCCTTTTCCTTACATCCTCTAATAGATCATGGGAATTAGTACAGATCAATTCAGAGTGGCAATCGGTATTTTCTACTATGAACTGAGTTAGTCTTTTCCTTGCCTCTCTCTGACAGCTGCCATGTCGAACGTGAAATAGCTGCCTCCTTATTCTTTTTCTACCTCAATGTAGTAAACTTCTTCCTATCAGGGTACATGAGCTCACGACACATACTGTTAATCCTACTTAAATTTTCCAGTTTGCCTTCGACAGGCATTCAAACCCTGGACATATTAATACTCCCACCAAAAATTATTTAAAACTTTGTCATTCAAATGACCGCAGCATAAAAAGTTCATGTAAAATTTATGAGCTTCAGTTACTAACAAACACGGAAGGCTTTAGTATAATTACACTTTCTGAAACTTGCAACCCTTCCTGATCAACTCCTCCACATTAACAATTTTCTACCTCCTTTTAGAAGAGATCGCTTGACAGGCAGAGATGAAGCTGTTTTAACTTATGTCCATTCTTCTTTACCATGCCAGAGGTGCACCAACCTTGAAGACCCTAATTCAGAATGTGTTTGGGTAAATATATCCAGCAAACCTGCAGCATTGTTAGAATCTTCAGCCACTTCCATGTTCACAGCAATCAAGAGTAGCCCATATATTCTTATCATTACCGGCGACTTTAATGATTGATGCTCTGACCGGGACTCTACACAGCAGGAGAGTGACCTTCGCTTGGCTTTATTCAATCTCACATCCCAAACAACCTATTTCAGCTAATCAACGAGCCCACGAGAACCACCGACCACACCAACAACTTACTTGATCTCATCATTACAGACTCTCCCAGTCTTGTGCTTGACAGTGGTCTAATAACCCCTCTCTCCAACACCGATCATGCCATTATTTTCTGCTCTGTTTCTCACTCACAAGTAAAAGATCATCCCTTTAAAAGACCCGTGTGGGACTACAATAAAGGTAACTTTCAAGATCTAAAGGCTACTTTCTTAACAGCTGCATGGGAAACTGGTCACGATGTTTATGATGATCTCGAAGATGTTGTCTCTTAGTGGTCGGATCTGTCTCTCACTACTTGCAAAGAATTTATTTCCTTTAGAGAAGTTACTGTGAAACCTACAGACAAACCATGGATAACCACAGAAATTAAGAAGTGCATTCGTCGTAGAAATCTTACCTGAAAATGGTTCAAGAAAGCTTTTAGCATGCCCTGCCCATTTATGATGTTTATACAAAGATTGATAAATTCTACTAGTTCAACAAAAATTACGTAACCTTGTTCAGTGTTGATGTTAACAAAATCTGACTTTTCAAACATGCATATTTCTCAAATTTACGTTCAAAATAAGATTATTCCAAAATTAAACCTAAACTATGGTGGGGTCTATTAATGTCTGTTCTGGGCTGTAAAATTCACCAGGACATACCGCCATTCTCGACGACGTAAAGACTTTAACTTTCAATTGAGAGAAATGTGGACTATTTATTACAGATTTTTCCAATCAATGCAAAACCCAACCGAATATTAATGCCCCTCCCTTGCCTGAGTTTGCATTCCTTACTGAATCAACATTACAGGACATAGCTTTTGAAGAAGTGAATGTTAGGAGTCTCACCCTCTCTGAGACTCACCTCAGCCTCCCATATGGAGAGAGTATAAGTAACATCTTGCTCAAGAACATGGCTGGCCAATATGTAACTCCCTCACCAAAATCTTCAAACTTTCCTTGAATCAAGCTTACTTTCCAAACTCCTGGAAGCGGTCAAATATTTGTCCAGTATTCCAAAAGTCCAACAAACAGATAATAAGTAATTACCATCTGACATCTTTACTTTACAATGTCTCTAAATTTTTGAACGTTTAGTCTACAATGTCCTATATGAATACTTCTCCAGCAACAGTCTCCTCACCTAAGAAAATTCAGGCTTTCAGGCAAGTGACTCAACCAGTAACCAACTTGCTTACTAACTTCATAATATATACAATAGTCTTGAACTGTCAAAAAAAGAGCCAAAATGGTGTTTCCAAGGCCTTTGATAAGGTGTGGCACTCCGTCCTTCTCTTCAAACTTCGGTAACTTCGCTTATCAGAGCATCTCGTTGCCTGGATAGAAAGTTATCTGTCCAACCAACCGCAACAGGTCACTATTCATGGTCAGTCTTCCTCGTGGCTGCCAATTGAAGCCACTGTACCCCAGGGTTCCATTCTGATTCCACTTTTCTACTTGGAATACATTAATGTTTTAGAAGATAATCTGACATGGGATGTCCGTCTGTTCACCGATGATGCTTGCATTCTTGATATAGCCACTACTCCTGTTGAGTCTTCTTGTCGCCTAAATACAGATCTTTCACTAATAGGCCTACATCGCTGGGGTAAGCTCTAGCGGGTCATATTCAACGCTATTAAATCAGTATCTCTGTTCTTTTCTAATGGGCATATAAAGCATCAGCACCCCCCTGTCACCCCGGGTAGATCACCTATCCCAAAGACAGACACTCAAACCCATCTTGGTCTTACACTTAGTCAGAATATATCTTGGCATGCTCACGTCACACGGATTATAAATAAAGCCAGTCAGAGAGTTTCTCTACTTTGATGATTCAAATACAAACTTTCTTGTAAAGCTCTCAACAAACTCGACTATTCTTTCGTTGGCCCAATACTTGAATATGGATGCATTTTCTTTGACAATTTTGGTCAAAGGCTGTCTCCTCTGCTCGAATCAATACAATTTTAGTTCGCCAAGATATGCAAAGGAATGCTCTGACACAAGTCACATGTTAAGTTATGGAGTGAACTTGGCTGGTCTACCCTTTTGTTACAGATGCAAATATATCAGGTTAATCCTTTTCTATAAGATGTACCATGGCCTGACCCCTACCTACCTTTCTAACCTCTTACCGCTAACTCCCACTGGTCGCCCACTTTGCCAATACAGCTTTGTGCGTCCAATCAAATGTAGACTTTCTAGTCTAGAACACTCATTTATTCCGGATGCCATCAGACAATGGAACAATCTCCCTTCAGACATAAGAGACTCTGTATCCCTTCAAATCTTTAAATCGAAATTAAAAACAACACTTATTACTACAGATGTAGTTTCTTATCATTACCTTTTTGGACAAAAAAATTTAACATATGCCATACCCAATTCTGCCTTGGATTCTCTAAATTGAATTACTATCTTTACAAAGTTAACATAATCCCTCAACCTACCTGCACTTGCTCCTACCCTACAGAAGACTTTAAACATTTCATATTTTACTGTTCAAAGTAAAACACCTTCAGAACAAAACGTCCAAACTCCATAATTCCATTCATTGCTCCTGGGGTTCGTCCCGACGTTATTGTTCACCAGGCTTGTGATAGATTGGCTGAGATATTCCTGTTTGACAGAAATGACTTTTCCAGTGATCTTATTTTGGAGATATGTGAAGCTTCTCAGGAATACATTATTGACTCACCACGTTTCAATGAGTAATTAATGATGCCTAACTGGATTTTTTTTTTCTGCTGATCATGAGAGTATCCATTTGCAGGTGATGTTATGAGAAAGTATATGGCTGTTTGTTTTCATTTGGGGAGGTCACTGTATTCATTCAGTGTGTGCAGCGTCATTGAGTTCAATGAATACTTTGCAGGGTCACTGCAGAGTGACTGAGTTGACCTGTTTTGTGGGTGACTCACAAGTGACTGGTAAACATGTGGAATAAACTAGAATGGTGACCTACATTCATACGAGGTGATCCAGACAGGTCTCAATGCACTGGGATGTGTGGAAAACTCTGGAACAACTTAGATATTTCTCTGTAGATATATAAAGCAGATGTTTTCCTGACCGAGAGGGAGAGAGAATTCTGAAGGACCTGACATAAGCTGTGTGTTGTCATCAAGCCATCAGGACTGTGAGCCATTGTTTACATTGTACCTGAGGAGTGAGGACAGTGTCTTGAGTGGACTTGTATATTTGGTGCTACCCCTGGACACTTTGTACCTGTGGAGTGTGGACATTGTTTTTGAGTGGACTGGTATATTGTACCACATTGGAAACGAACCGTAACTCTGTGCGATTGGATCAGCACCACACCTTTCAGGACCATATTAGACCCAAACTGTACCTCTGTGGGATTTGTACCTGATCATTTGGCACGTGTCATACATCTTGGAACTGTGGGACGGTACCCGTGGATAATCTCACAAAGGATTAGGATTTACCTAAGACTGTTTCACTGTTGAAATACCAGTGGAGATAAGTTTACCTACTCTGTACTGATTTTGATTGTTAATATATTGTTATTGTTAAAGTTATATCATTTTTTAAAATTCTTTGTTGAGCTGTGCTAATACAGTATTCAAAAAGTGGGCATGTAACAGTTGTTTAGGTAATGTTTTGCTAACTATTGTATTGTCCTTTGTGTTATGTATATACTTGTGTGTCTCTCTGTGTTTGGAAATCCCACTTTATTAGTATCATCTCTATGTACTATAAGGTTATCCAGTTTAAATAATTATGTTTATTCTTAACTTATTAAGTCTGTCGATTTTGTCCAAGAAATTGAATTAACTCAGGATTCTGTAGAAAATCCATGTCGATTATGTCAACAAAATCGTCAATCAATTTATCAGTTTGGTCACGAAATTCTCATATACAATGCACAGAATTGAAGAAATTTTCATGAAATTGCGATCCTTATACGATTCTGTGGACGAAATTGGGAAAAGAAAATCACGAAACTCAATTAGTTTGACAAAATCCATTATAGCATGTTGTTTCATTTCCGTTTGCATAATTTTGAAAATCGTCCACAAAATGGAGAAAGGTTTTCACTTTTATGTGTAAGTTTGTTATTTCGTCCACGAAATGGAATAATCTTTCAATTACTATCACGTAATCCGAATCATGGTATATCGATTTTGTCGACGGAAACGATATCCAGTTCACAAATTCTTTAAGATTAATCCAGTTTCGTGCACAAAATTGGAAGGAATGACACACAGAATTATACTTAATAGATTGTGTGCACATAATCGCATATGAAATTACGGAATCGTATAAAGCTACAAAATGATCATTTTCATGAGTTCTTATCATGATTTGGAGAGGGCATCAGTCTCCACGTCTCACAATGAATCACCTGCCGTCGTGACAGTAGGCCTACCCCCGAAAACACGGACGCAAATTCGGATCACGGAGCCGGTGCTAAAACGCGGATACTGAACTGCATGTTTAAATATGAGGCTATTTTCCTTGAAGTAGGCCTAAAATTTATAAACTAGCAAAATCCAGGTCTTAAATATGCTCATTTATCCAGAAATTTCAAGTTCGGCAACTTATAGCTTATCCTTTGAGTCAGGTATCACGCTCACCATTTAGGCCTACTTCAGTTACAGGAACCCCGGGGTCGGTCACTGCAGGCTACCGCGGCCCACCAACAATGGTGGAACAGTCGTTAACATGAGTTTATTTGACTGACAGTTTCTTTTCTAATCGTAGGTTTAGCATATCGTGAGGTACGCCTAATGCCTGCCGCACACTTTGGCGTAGGCCTAGTTTCGCGTATTATCGCATTTTGAGGTGTAGTTTGCATGCATTTTGGAAAGTTGCGCATTTAGGTAAGGCCTATGCAGATTTGTTTTTTTTTTTGTTTGTTTGTTTGTTTTTTTTTTTTAGGTGTTGCGGTCTCATGGTCGAATGCATTTTCATGCGTTTTGGCGCGGTTTTTAATGCGTTCTTGCGTGTGTTGATTTGTTTCCTTTTTTGGAGGCAAAAGTAGGTAGGCTAAACACGGATCGAGCTGGGCCTCCCGTTTGTGCAGTTGCACGTAGTTAGGCCTACATATGTTTTTTTCGTGGTTTCATGCGTTTTCACACTTTCATCAGCGATTTCAGACGTTTTTGTTTGTTCTAATGCGTTTCAAGTGTGCGTTTTCTAAAATCTGCACGTAAACTTTTGAACATGTTCAAAACTTTCTGGCAATCCACGTGAAAACATTGGTGTCTTGCGCTTATATGCGGTTACATGCAGTTCAGTGAGGTTTCATGCGTTCTTAAGCCAATCGCACACTATACCGTAGTAGGCCTATACAACCCAACTGACGGCGACGGATTTGCGACTGTTTGGTCGTCTAGTGTGCAACACCTGACGACGCGACAATATCCATCTTCAGTTGCCACGACTGGCGTCGTGAGAGTTGAACAAGTTGGATCGTGACGACGGTCGTCGACTCGGTTGCAACAACTGCGCATGCCCCACCTAATTACCTTTGCGGGGGTGTGGGCCTACCCATACACACTATTTTCCCGGTCATGGAAGTTTGGAAGCAAGATGACTAGCCTACAACTTTGATTCAGATTGCAGCGAGAATGCAGGTATAGCCCTGGATAGCGTTTTAGTCGGGGGCCGTTCGCAAATTAGGCCTACTTAACGCTTTTTGTGTCTATTTTTTTACACCCCACGCCCTCCCCCTTGTTGTAACACTGTGTAACGCTATGCCACCCACCCCACGTAGGCCTAATTATTACGTACCGCCATTCCAGACCCAAACCCCAATATCTAGCTAAATAGTAGTAAGTTTCTTGCATGCATGCACTTAAAACTTGCCAAATGACGTGTGTAGGTTCAAATTATTTGTTAGTGACAAGGTAGGTGTAGGCCTATCCTCCATTAATAGTAATGGCTCGTTGATATGATGCACCATCAACTGCCTTGCAGTTGCACAAGATTTAACTGGCATCTGGTACAAGGTGCAATATACTATAAAAGATTACAGGCCAATTTTACTAGCAATAATTTATTCTAACTTGTTGATAGTTCATGGTTTATATAGTTTTTTTTTTTCCTTTTTAATTTTTTTTTCTAAATTAATAGCCTTCCTTGCAGATAACAGGCGGCACTGGCCTTTTACTTCTAATATTTGGAAAATTGCTGCAACATTTTTTTTTTCAAATTTCAAAGTCAGGACTAATTAAGAATAAAGGCAAGAAAATAAATATTTTGGATCGATATATTTAACTGAAACTTCATTCCAAATATGTATATTTCAGGCCCGTCACGGGAGTGGGTGGGGCGGGGGTGGCTGTGGGTGTGGATCCGAGGGGTTCAAACGATCCCCCTTGACAACAAAACAAAAAACAAAAAACAAAACAAAAAAAACAAAAAAAAACCCCAAAATTGAAAAAAAAACAAAACAAAAAAACAAAACAAAACAAAACAAAACAAAAAAAACAAAAAAAAAAACAAAAAAACAAAACAAAACAAAAAAAACAAAACAAAACAAAAAAAAAACAACAAAAAAAGCAAAAACAAAACAAAACAAAACAAAACAAAACAAAAAAAACCCCGAAACGAAAAAAAAAAAAAAAAAAAAACCCCTCCCCCAGGTTCCACCTCAAAGAGATACATCTGACATTTTACTAGACTTCTAAACGGGTATCTGTGGATCGTCCGCGCTTAAAACAACACTTCCAGCAATATAAGCTATGTGTCCATGCAGCAATATAAGCTCTCTATGTGTCCATTAACTGCACTTGTAGTATGCATTAGCAAGCCGATTTAAAGAAAAAAATATTTATACAAAGGAATTTTGCAAAACATACAGTTAAATTCGTGTGCCAATACTATGGAGTTATGTCGAATATATATATGCATGTATGTATATATATATATATATATATATATATATGTATATATATATGTATATATATATATATATATATATATATATATATATATATATATATATATATATATATATATATATATATATATATATATATATATATACATAGATGGCCAAGGCCTGCCTGATATCACTAAAATACCGGCACCATTAATCTAGTACTTATTGATTTGTATTAATGATATCAAAGCTGAGTGACTTGGTCAGCAAATGGGGAGATTGTTCTTTATATTTGTTTTTTTAGATTTTCAAATGATCAAATCTTAAATAAAACGTAACAATAATACAATTTCGTCTGAAAGCTTATGCTTAGAGACTATGTAGATCTCAGTATTTAGGTACTGATGTTAAGCGCACATTCATGAAGAAATATATGATGGGTAAAGTAGATGATTAACGTCATGTCAGATTAATCCTTTCAGTGTCAACTGCGACTAAAGTGGACCTACTGAAGTTGATCTCTGATTTATCACGAGGATACTAGATTCGTATTCTATGCAGAAGGATTCTCATTCAAATACCAGCATGCCTGTAGGTCAAGAAAATGTCTTGGACCAGGTCAACAGTTTTCCTTGGCGTGCTTCGCATTGCGCCTGAAGATGCGCCGAGGAACGCCGTTGACTCAGCACAAAACTTGGCACTGAAAGAGTTAAAAATTTGGTTGAAAGTCGCCATCCCGTTCTAATGTTTAATCATGAAAACCTGGACACCCGCACATGCCACGAGAAATGGGATTACTTTTGATCTGTCTTGAATTTTGTTTCATTAACAAAGGCCTGGTATGTATGTATGTATGTATGTATGTATGTATGTATGTATGTATGTATGTACGTACCTACATGCCTACTCATGTATGTATGTATGTATGTATGTATGTATGTATGTATGTATGTATGTATGTATGTGTGTATGTATGTATGTATGTATGTATGTATATATGTATGTGTAGATCTATATGTACGTATTCGGGAGGCTATTTGACATTAGCATGAAGTAGCCTGACACATCTACCAACCTTTAAAATTTGGTTTAAACATATTTTATTTGCAAAAACAATTGGCCAAGAGGCACAATGTCTATATGAAGGCTTCTTGTACATGAATTGACAATGCAACAAAAAGTGGATAACATCTAAATAACAAATGGAGAACGCACATGCAGGACATAACAAATATGGCGGGAAAGGGGTAGAGAATAAGGAAATGGGTGGGCGTAAGTCCGTAAATACTAAATACATGGAAATGTAGTTGGAGGTAAACGTAACTACATTATTTCTGTAAAATTTTTACCTTGTGCCTAATTATGTTGCTAATTATAATGGCACAGCTGCAACCCGATGCTAGGATAGCTAAACATTGAATCTTCCAATGGTTCTGATATATTTGTGAAATGCTTGCAATATATCCCGACTTCCAGAATTATTTTTTGTTGACAATCCAAAAAGTAAGTTTTTTAAATGAAGTCTTCAAGGAGCATTATTTTAGTTTGGAGTTCATCTCTCGCTGTAACGTACTTGTTGCATCGAAAAAAAAAAAAAAAACAAAAAAACAAAAAACAATGGAAATTGTCCTCAGCCTAGGTACCACAGGAACAAAGTGCTGATTCAATCAGATTGATCCTGTACAAATCTTTGTTCAGCTGGATACAGTCTATTCTTGGTCTAGCACGAATGATACCTCTACTTTGATCTCTAAAATAAAACATTTCATTACATTGTGGCTTGGACTTATTCAATTTCTATTTATCTAAATCTTCAGACTTTTTAACTGATTGTGGAAGAAGGTTCCATTTGCACACTGTGCCAGGAAAAAGAGAAGGTATTTGTACGTGCATAAATTGGGCTAATATTCTGCCTTGACCTGATATTATATCTTGTTCGTTCTTCAACTGTATTAGGAATTAAATTACGTTAATGTGAGGGAGTCATTTCATTAACTATTTTGTACATGAGTATGAGTTTATGTCTCCGTCATCGTTCAGAAAGTGGCTACCATCCGGTTTCATCATAACTATATTTTACAATGGCTAGTATTACTCAAAGCCCCTGTAACAACTCTGGCTGCAACGAGCTGAACACTTTTAAGAAGGTCTCGGACTGCGTGCATCCATCCCAAACTACACTGGCATATTCTAAGCAGGGTGTAACAAAATATAGACATATGTTCTTGCAATACAATTTACAAAGATTCAAGTGCACGTCTATTAAGTTTGTACTGCACACATTTCAAAATACCTATACAGTATCAATTTCCTTGATGTAGCTACAATATAATTAATGTGCGCCGACCAGCTGAGATAAGAAAACAATATAACACGAAGGTGTTTGTGTTGTTCAACACTGTCAATAATTGTTTGTTCAAATAATAGATTGGGGTGATCATCGATGGGGAATTAGTAAAAGAAAAAAAGCACTGGATGTAATCCCTTCAGATGTCTTCCTGTCCGCCATCCTTGACCATCATAAATTAAATACAATGAAAATGACATAATGCTGTCTGTACCAAAAAAATTCTTGTCTCCATTTTTTGTACTACTTTACAAAGGTAACTCTAGACAAGTTTTCACACAATGGAAAGCGTAGCACACGATACATACGGTTTACATTCACACAATGTCGTTTACGTTGCTATTATAATTTATAGTTTCAAAGAATGGGATAATGAAAATGACCATGATAGGATTGTATAACGTTAGGGCTTTAGCGTTACAATTAACAGACTTTTTTAAATACAAAAACTTTAAGTGTCGTATTTAAATGTTGACAAGTTGCGTCCAACACTATTTCCACCAACAAAATGTGCCCTGTAGTTATTTCTATGGGCTTATGTGATTTTAATATCTAAACTAATACCCTCTACAGACTGTTGCTCATTCGTGTTCATTACAATGTCGGGAGGTCCCAGTGCATTGATACGGGAAATTAAATGGCCCAGTACGCCAGTACGGAATTTACAATCCGTACCCCTCCCGTCAAGTTCAATCAAAGAACAAAATAGGGGAGAAGTTACAAAAAAAATAAAAAGGAAAGAAAAAATAAGACAGAAGAATGTAGACCTATATATTTAAGATTAATATATATATATATATATATATATATATATATATATGATATAGGTAAGTGTATAGGCTACTTTAAACCACTTTAATAAATGATCAATGCTGTTCTGAACCTATACCTACAGGTGACAGCGTATTAAGATTTACAAGCGAGAAGTCCGTTTTTCCGGTCGTTTTCCCCTTCAGAAATTTCCGATGGTAAAAAATACGCAACGTGTTAGCCAAAAAAAAAAGGGGGGGGGGGGGGAGGCAGAAGTGATAAAGCCAGGTGAAAAATGACGAAATATTTGTCAAGGTAGGCGTACCTCTCTCCACATGTAGGCACAAGACAGAACTTGCAGAACTTCAAATATCTCGATAAATAAGCATATGTAAGACCTGGAATTTTGCTGGTTTATAAATTATACTTCAAGGAATAAAGTGTCATATTTAAACTACACAGTTTGGGACGGTATGGAAGGTATCGTGGTCTGCATTTGAGCATAGGGTCTGCATCCGCGTCAGCGTTTTAGTATACAGATGTACCGTCGTGCAAATTCAGCAAGCTGTGTATTGACCGTGCGACAGGAGACGCTCAGCGTTATTACATTGCAGACTGGTCGATATTGAATGAAATTCTCAATGTTGGTTGTCCCTTTCGTCCAATTTTTATTTTAGTCCACTATTTTTTCTATTTGGCCTAATATCCTTTTTTATTTTGTTACCGCGCCAAACGGTCAAAATTAAAACATATGCCTAGGCCTAGTCGCATGTGCGAGATTTGTTAGTTTCTGATAACGTGGTCAAGGGTCTCTGTTGACCGAGGTTCTGTTACACTTGGCACGCTAGGGTTCAAAACGTCACATTTTACCAATTTCGTGGACAAAATCGAAAAAATAACTTGTGTTTTAGAATTTGGTGGACAAAACTGAGGTACTCTTTGTGATTTCGTATTCGAAATGGAGAAACTTAACAATTCTGTTGACAGAAGTGTATTATTTTTTGATTTCCGTGAACAAAACTGTTTTACTCTTACAATTGTGCATACGAAACAGGCCCGTAGCCGGGTCAGTCTAAGGGGAGGAGGTCACCATTGCATAGAGAAGGACTGCGAAGGAGAGGAGCGACCGAGCGGGGCTGGGCTTGGGAGGGGGCAGCCCCCCTTGCAAGGTAGGAGTTTTTTGGAAAAAAAAAACCCACCTGAAACGTGCAATTTGGTGCACTCTTTAATCCAAATATCACAACATATCATACAGCCGATTGTAGATAAATAGCCTCATCAAACTACAGAAGTCCCTGCAGAATCATATCTGAAAAACGTATAATGAAGCCCACTTCTCCATTAAGATGTGAGGCATACATTATAATGCATGATTTGAAATGTAGCTAACATTGCAGGTACACATGTATATTAAAAGGCTTAGCAAAGTGAAACAATTTCTATGTAGTCTTCAGCTGTATCTAAAAAATTCAGAGTGACAAACACAACAATAGTCAATGCTTTTCTCTGTATCACGGGGCTTTAGCATTGATATGGCTTCACTATGATATTAAGTCACCCAAACACTGTAAATACACTTACAACTTTTCACCTGAATGAAATATATGCATGTATAAATTGAACAGGTATTCTAAGCCACTTGTATATATGACCCATGTTCATGTCCATATACCCTCTATATCAGACAGCATGAACAGGTCTGTAACTAAAACAACATAAGGATACGAGCACTGCATGCAGTGCAAATGGCAACACATAACTAAAAATTATATATAGGCCTATATAATGGCTTGCACAATAATTTGAGGCAATATTACAGAAAATCACAACAAACTCTCCCGTATTTGTAAAGACGCTTTTCACAATCTCCATAATCAATTGTTCCCAAATGACATAGTTATGTGCATCCGTATGTAGATCTACTAATTTATGACTAGTTTTAAAATGACTAAAGAATAGTGACACTGTACAGTTCAAGTTCCCTGACATTTCGTAGAGCAAATTTATTAACAACTTCTTCCAGATCAACTGAGAAGTCATAGTGGATATGCATCAAGCACAAGTTGGACAATCTTTCCTTTGTCATTGATGCACGCATGTAATTGTTCAATCTGCGAAGTACACTGTTTCTCCTCTCACACTGGCAGGATGTAACAGGTAATGTACAGGCAATTTTCAACTGAACCCACATGTTTGGGTAGATCAATCTATTGCATTGTTTCAGTGCTTGGGCACAATTGTCAGGGAGCAGATCTTCTGGTTTGCCTGCAAACTGATGCTTCCACCTTTCAAGCTCCAAATCTATGAGGTCTGGAGACGGCAAGTCATTTTTGTAGAACTAAACAGTATCCTGTAGGTTGACATCTTTGGTACACAGGTTGGCTGGTATAAGACCAAGAAGTTGGTTGCTTTTCATTGCAAGACCTACAAGTACATAGAGCTGATAAATATATTGAAACATTACAACATGAAGAAATAGGTGTACCATATTCTAAATTGATTTTATACAAAACCCAAAATGTTTTGGCATTCTTTGGACCAAGTTTATAACAACATAAACAAGCAAGTATACAATATCCAAACACATGTCTAGTTTGTAGTGAAAGACAGTATGCGGGTTACATATTTGTAGGCCCAAATCTCAGGGTCTTGGATTTCAGTTCTTTGTCTATGGCTATTTATATACACATGGTCACTTGAAAATGGAAAAGATAATTGTAGTGAAATAGTATATTACTATTTTGTGCTATTCACTAAAAGGCCAAGTAATGAGCCCAATACCTCCAAAATGGTTCTTCTAACTCTCCTATCAAGTGATACAGAAAGGGCATTGTCAAGTTTCTCAGGTAGTACTGTTGTGGTGCCTCATCCAGATGGTTTGACCTATGTTGCTGTCTAGCTGTTATCCTAGGCAGTGATGGCTCTACCTCCACCCTGGCACCCATCCTCATAGCATGTTTAAAGATACCCTCTGCAACGTCATTGACATCTGTTTTTCTTGTATAGTTCTTTGATTTCCGAAACCTGGAAATTGAAATTGAAATTCAACATAAGTTCCATATAATGCAGTATGATTTAAGTTGAAAACCTTGAATATGATGTACAAAAGTTTAGAGTCATATAATATGTAAATTTATAATTGTATAAATTTAAACATTGAAATGCATTCTGCAATGATGAAATATGTACATGTATATGGCACTTATTAGTGACTTAGTGTACTGGACTGACTAGTGGTCCCTGATGAAATTCCTGGATGACAACTAGCTGACTTAAGATGGGTGATTCTCTGTTAAGACTCTGTTCTTTTAGACACCTTTTAGACCTAGTGTTCCTTTTAAAACTGTAACCCACATATATTGTGGTTCAAATTAATCTTGATTGAAATTGTCGAACCTGGCTCCACCATTTCAATCAAGATTAATTTTATGGAAATCATAACTCATCATATTGTATGCCTCTAGTACATCTGTGGTTTTCTTCTGTAACTAGATGGTAATACCCTCCAGATGGGATAGTAGTCTGTAACTTGTGAGGAATGTTATAATATAAATGAAAGCTGGAGATTGCACTGAAAAGACTTGGTGCCTTGCTTGGAGTTGGTATCCTAGTCTGATGTACTGTATGTTTCACCATACTCATTCCTATGTAAGCCATAGGCAATCAGCTGAAATGCTTTGACCATATACACATAAGCCTGGTAAAAGTGGGCGTAAGCATCATGCCTTGCCCCCCCCCCCCATCTAGTTCGGCAAAGATCAAGCAGAGGTTTTCATTTACCTTTTATCAGTAACTTCAGCATTGATAATACAAGTGAGAAGTTTTTCCCTCATGTGGCTATCCCTGAAGAATAAGGACACTGCCTTCAACTTATCAATCATGTTCCTGACTGCACGCAGTGCACATGAATGGGATAAAACCACATTCAAACAGTGCCCACTGCAATGAACATAAACTGCCATTGGGGCTTCTTGTCGGATTCTGGCTTGCACTCCAACTCTCTCACATGGAGGCTGCCCCATCCTACCCTTGACCGCTCATATTTTCAATGTGGATTTCCAGTTTTCTAAGGATTGACTTTATTTCCTCAGCTAGGTAATGGCCAGTAATTCTTGTTGGGTTAGAAAACTGCAAGAATTCTTCCCTAATATTTGACTGGCTGTCCACAAACCGCACACAAAGAGCCATTTGTTCAACATTGTGTGAGGACGCCTGATCAGCAGTTACACTGTAATATTTTGTTTCTTTAATTTCTCGCACAATTGCACTTTGTATCATTTCTTTCCCAATGATATCTGCAATTTCATTTTGAATTTGTGCTGAGGTATATGTATCATTCTTCAACATTGGAATGTTCAAATGCTCATGTAATACTGCATCATACATTACATCATGTCTGAGCAGAGCCAAAAAATTACCTGAGTTTCCTGGCCCCTGAAGAGTTTCTCTATCACATCGCAGGGCTATACATTGCCGCCCACACAATAGTACAGCATCTGCTATACTTTTAAGAACATGTCTGTTCCTTTCAATATTTGTGGCTTTTCTGCTGTTGATAAGAACAGGAACAGTAGCTTCTGGTTTCTCAATAGTGCTTCTTTGTGATATCCAAAACTGCTGTGCTTATTCACTTTCATTTTTTTCTTGTGCCACTGTGTGAATGGCTTTTTCACCAAGGCTCCTAACTGTGTACGGTTCTGAACCAGTAATGTACAACACACATAGAATGCTCCATCAAGGGCAACACTATATACTAGCCAGGGGAGATCCAGCAACCATGAATGCTTAAAGGACCTGTTTTTACCATTTATGTGGTTAACAGGAAAGATATAATTTTTCGATGGTGGTACATGGTGCTTCAGTAGATGGTACTTTTGTTCAGTGCTAAGTTTGGATATTGTTTCCTCAATTTCTTTGATGATCATTGCAGCCTCGATGATATAGCCCAAGTCATCAATGAAACTGCATGTACCTGCAAGCAAAAAGCATAATGTAATATGAATAAAACAATATCTGCATGTAATATTTAAAAAAAATGTTGCAATGGTCCAAAAGTTCCATGGCCCTTGACACACCATCCAAGCCTCAATAGTCAGTAAATTCACTTGACATATGAACAAAATACTCTCACATTGATGTGTTGTGGCTCTGTGACATTGAAAAGAGGTCAGAGTCAACAATGTCTGTGCCACACACCGAAGTCCTTTGCATGATGCATCTACAATCTGTGATTGAAATTTCATTATCTATGATACTTGTAGTTCTTATGATATCTGGCTGGCTGTTGACAAGATGAACAGACCAAATCTCCTTTCCATGCCTATTTTTGTGTCCCCCATCCCATTAATATACCAACCTAAGTGGTGTAGGGAAAATTTAAAAACAAGTAAATATTATTCAAATACTTTCATTGCACTTTTCCATTAATCTCACAGTCAAACAGATGTCTAAAATTTCTTCTTATAAGGTAAATGCAACATGAACTCTGTTAAAGTCACATTGCAACATTAAAATGAACTTATGTGATACACAGGGTCAATATATTAAAACAGAAGTGTGAAAATAATGAATTGAAATCAATATCTTTAATTCCACATCAATAATTAATTGTCATAAATATTATGAATTACCTTCTTGACTTGAAGTCAACTCCTTGACAGGCACATCAACATTTTGTGCAGCAACACATTCACTTGATTCTGTACCTTCAGTTGAATTGGTACATGTGCGGTGAGTGTGTGCTTCTTGTAATGGACTGACACAACTTTGTGTATCTTTAAACAAAAAAGAGGATGATCAAACCGTAAAATGTAAACCAATACATACATTTACGCAAACATGTTTTGATCAAAATGCAAATGGACATCTTTATGTTTATTTCAACTCAATTCTCAGTACTACTGAACTTGTAATATATTCAAGTTGTATATATATATATATGTATATATATATGTATATATATATGTATATATATATGTATATATATATATATATATATATATATATATATATATATATATATATATATATATATATATATATATATATATATATATACATACATAATTTAAAATCCTAAAGAAAACTTTTCCACTTATCCACTTGGAGTCTGTTGGAGTCAAAATATGCACAAGCAAGTGTTGACATTTTTCTGGGAACACCATCGCCGTATGTCCAAATAAATCACAAAATATGGGATTTTGAACACACAATGGATGGAAATCTTTGATGACAGGATCAAAGAAACACTGAAAATACAGCAGCATAAATATAAGGAATTACTTTCTTCATGAAGCTTTTAAGGTGTTTGTGATATAGGCATTCATTCTATTTCGAATTATCTCTGACTGTGAAGAAAGGGGTCACTGAATAAAGATGTAACGAAACTCTTAGCTGCATTTCATTTTTGATGGCTGTTTGGTTTTATAATGGCATTTGGTGCCTTCTCTGTTTTAGGCCTACTGTATGTGTATATCAACATTATGCATTTTGTTTTTGTACCATAAACAATAATGACAAGACTAACATGCATTCTACATGCTTCCTATTACATATATACATAAATTAATTGTTAAGTATAACATTGCATGCAAATCTCCTTGCATTGGTTTTAATTTAAATTCATATCATGGATTGGTAAACAATACTGTTAAAATCATGTGCATGAACTGATATGATATCAGTAGGAAGAAAGGTAAAACAAAAGGGCTGTTTGAACAGCCCATGCTCAGCTGACCAAGACGTTCATCACACTTGCAGCTCTGTGAACTTGGGATAGGATCATGGTCACCCAATGTTCTGAGTAGGTCTGACCTTTAAAGAACACTAACATTTGCAACACTAAGGTTCCAATTCAAGTAGCTCTCAAGTTATAGTGAAGAGTGAAATTCATGTATGTTGCCCTGTGACCCCAGAAATGGGGTCAAGGTCACTCATGTACTGCCTTCATAGAGAAACATTGACATGTGCAACATCAAGGTCCTAATTCACAACAGATCTCATGTTATCAAGTGATCAGTAAATTTCGTGTCAGTTTTCCTGTGACCTTTGGGAATGAGGTCAAGGTCCAAACATCACTGGCGCATGACCATTTGCACAAAATAGGTAGACACTTATAAAAGGTACGTCCCAATCAAGTTTGGCACAAATCTGGCCAAAAGTATTTAAGTTATAACCATTACAAGAAATTCCCATGTTAAATTTTCCTATTAAAACTTTTTTTTTTTTTTTAGATTTTCGAAAAAAAAATCATCTAAAATCCAAATAACACTGGATCGTGACCATTTGAACATACATGGCAAACCTCCACCCAAGGTACATTGCCACCAAGTTTGAAGTGAATCTAAATGCCAGTTTTTTCAGAGAAGTCCAAAATGTGAATTACCATTAGAATGCCCATTGACATGCATAGTAAGCAATAGAAAAGGTGCATTTATTGATATGTACCCAAATTGAAAAAAATCGTTAAAAAATCAGGAATCCACAGCAGTAATACCTGGTGAACAACTTTGCTTGACCCTTTCACAAGGAACATATGCACAAAGTTTCAACTTTAGCTGAGTAACGGATCTGGAGAAGTCACAAGTATCAAAACACACAAAAATTTATAAAAGAAATTAAAAAAAAATTGCAGGACCATATGATGAACAAATTAAGAACTAGGAGTCCCTAGGAGTGTTTTCATGACAAATCAAAGCAAGTAGGTGAGCGGTTGAGGAAAAGAACATTTTTAAAAATTTGTCAAAAAAAAAAAAAAAAAAAGACACACACACACACACACACACACACACACACACACACACACACACACACAAACCAATCCATTACAAATCCAAAAATCACTGGGGCCCGACCATTTGAACAAACCTGGTAGAAACCCACACAAGGTATATTACCACCAAGTATGGCGTCAATCTGGATGACGGTTCTAATGATGAATATTTCTAAGGTTGAGAGGACCGGTTTAAAACCACCAGTTGCTTTTTATGGGTGACTGCCTGTCTCAAGTCAGGAGTGAAATTTGTTTCTTCACATTGGTATTAGAAAAGAAATGTTGATGCTTTGGCAAGTCTGGAATCTCTTTGCTGTCATTGTTGGGTTTGGAATTAATGAATATGGATCATGTTTTTCTGTACTAATTGGAGAAGAAGTCGAAAATGTGAATTAGCATAAGAATGCCCTTAACTTGCACAGTAATCAATAGGAAAGCTGCATTGACCGACAAGTAACCGAATTGAAAAAATCGTTAGAAATCAGGAATCCACAGCAGTGCCACCTTGTGAACAACTTTCATTGACCCTTCCACCAGGAATATATTCACCATGTTTCAGCTTAATCTTGCATAGTAATCAATAGGAAAGCTGCATTGACCGACAAGTACCCGAATTGAAAAAAAATCGTTAAAAATCAGGAATCCACAGCAGTGCCACCTTGTGAACAACTTTCATTGACCCTTCCACCAGGAATATATTCACCATGTTTCAGCTTAATCTGACAGACGGTTCTCGAGAAGAAGTCAGAAATAGCGAAATCACACACACACACACACACACACACACACACACACACACACACACACACACAAATCATAAACATTTAAAAAAAAATTGCAGCGCCACCTGGTGAACAAATTCAGAACTAAGAGTCCCCGGGTGTGTCCCTGTGTGATATCAAAGCAATTGGGTGAGCGGTTTTAGAGAAAAAGATTTTTTAAGTTTGCCCCCAAAAAGAACCAAAAAAGAAAAAAAAAAAAATCATAAAAAATCATAAAAAATCATAAAAAATAAAAAAATCAATGGAGCGCAATCACTTGAACAAACTTGGTAGAGACCCACCCAAGGCACATCCCCACCAAGTTTGGAGTGAATCTGGCTGACGGTTTCTTCGGAGAAGTCGAAAATGTGAATTGTGGATGGACGACGGACGACAGACCGTCACAAAAGCTCAGCTGACTGACAGGTCAGCTGAGCTAAGAAACATGTATGTAAATTAATGTTTGAAACTTTGTGATTCTGCCAACCTTTTTACAAACCTAGATGATACAAATTCATTTTGGTGAAAACATGCACAGTGTAAGCGTCACACATTATGATGTATATTTTACCATTGAACTTAAAATGTGAATTGCTGAAGAAACAGCCAACTGATCAATGACAAATGGGAATCATTCTATTGACTTCTTTTTTTCATTTTACTTTCAAGGCTTGTGTATGATGAATTTTTAGTTTGATATTTATCCCCTTAATAAAAGTCTATATCAGCATGCACAAATATTGAAAGCAATAAATATTCCTAATGATAACGATGGAAACAATCTCTTTCTCTCTGTGTCTCTCTGAAAGATCATCTATATGCAAAATTATCATCAAAGCAGACCTGATCTTATTCTCTGAAATGTTTTGGTGACAGCACAATGTCACTAAGCAGGCAACATGGAAGCAAGTCTCCATGAAAGAGATTAATCTGTACTAAATATTATTGTCAGAACTAGTTTGTTTGAGTTGATAGTCAAAGGTGGTCATCTAATATATGTCGCCATGATTATCAACACTATTTTTGGGAACTATAAATGTAATTTTCATATATGACTGTCAGTGATGCCCATTCTCTGAACTCAACTAGAAAAATCATGCATTCATATTGAATGAGGAAACCTGTAATACCATTTCTTTTTCTTTTAATGACAAAACCATCTAGTCTTTGACATCTGCCCGCTGCTCTCTTCCTCTCTCTCTCCCTCTCATTTGGCCTTCCCATTGTCTCAGAGGACTGTGATTGCACACACATGTATTGAGAATGTTTACTGTGCTACTTATTGTTGGAACTCCAATTCTGCAAGTCATTTAGCTAATTCAATGTTTCCTATTTTCAAACAAACTATACAAATAAAAGGTACATGAAGTGCTCTGAAGGACTCCAGTTGCATTAACTCAAAACAGAAGCAGTTAGAATCAGTGCAATGTAACCTGCACAACAGTATCAAAATGATTAAAAACCCAAGTTTCCAAGATTTCTTAATTACTGTTAAAGGAATGTCAAACAGTAAACACATATATTCATTGTTATGGACATAGACCTGTAGCAGTTATGAGAGTGATCAAACTGCAATTACCAAAAGGAGTGTGTCTACAAAGCACAGGAACGTGGAATATTTTGTGGGTATTTTCATTGTTATGGATTTGGTCCATGTCACCAGGACTTGCAACTGCTATGGGAGTCATTAATAAAAGCCAAAAGGAGTGTGTCTAGTATCAGTTGTGATAAAGCACAGGAAGTATTTTACATCAGTTGTTATATTTCCATGTGTGCATGACCATGGTCAACTAAATATTATAACATGCATATGGTAGGCCTACATGTACAGAAGGCCTCTTGTGTGGTTATTTTAATGCTTGCATGCACATTTATAGTCTGTGTGTTACATTGCCACTACTCAGCATAGAGTACGAGACCCATCTTTTCACTGTGTCCTTAGTCTCCCCATTTTTGATTGGGGGGAAGGGGCTGCAATAGCCCACTGCAGCCCCATACAAAAACTTAATTGCTTCATTGATTTGGCTCGGAGGACTCAAGTCATTCAAGATGCTGCTTACTTTATTATTTTCTTGTTTGAAACTGCTGCTGACAACACATACAACCACAACTGTCTCTTTACCCCTGTGTACATGTACATGTAGCTGTGACCGTTTTCTGCCAAGTTGAACTCCGAAGTGAGCTTATTAAGAGAGTGTTAATATTGTAGCCTATGTAGGTAGGCACAGTCATTAAAATTTACTTTGTCACAAATTAGTTTGCTTTTAGTGTCATTGGAAGCACTTTGCAATGACATTTACAACCATGTTTTATTTTACTTCTATCTGATTAATTAGAAAAAAAGTTACAGAATTTTAAAGTTTTATCAGTTTTGGGTCGAAAACAGCACATTTTACCCCAAAAATGCTATCAAATCTTGTGACCTTTTAGTTTGACCTCCTACAGAACCCAGTAAGGCTCTTAAATATAGCCTTTCATATTTTTCTTAGTTTTTAAGATAGAACATGCAAATAAAAAGTTATTTGATCCAGGGAAAGCACTCTCTTTCAACATGTGGAACTATTTTCAATATATATTAGGGGGGATTAGTGAAATCCAGTACACTTGATAAAAGAGGATAAGTTCAAAATTAGGAATTTTTCCTATATTTTAGTTCATTTTACAACAGGACATTCAAACAAATATCAATCTGATGATTGGATGCAAGCTGGACTTGGAAAATATGACCCTATTACCAAAATACACCAGCTGGATTAGCAAAATCTACCTCACTGGATAAAAGGGATTAGCCAAGAATTATAAACATTTACCAATTTCAATTTGCTCACTATTATCAAGTGATGTGAGCCTGTAACAAAATTGCATTTATAATATCTAAATGGCCAGGAAGAAAAGGTAGAGAAACTGATATAATCCACATTTGGATTATCTTAAAGAATTACTATTTAAACAATTTCTTAACTTTTGTGAATTGATATGTCCAGGTCTGCTGCAAAACTGGCATCATTTAACTTTCAAGTTTATGAATGTGGCTAATATAATATACTGCCAACTGTGGGTTAAGAATGATAACCTTAATCCAGCAGTTCATTCCCAATCTGCTCTTGACCTGTTTTTGCACATGGACATTAATCTAGGCAGGGATTAAGTACAGATCAACATCCATTGATCAAAAGTGTTTAAGTACTTCTAACATTTTGCAACAATCACATCATTGGATTAACTCTACTAAATCCCCACATAGATTAGCCACTAAGGAAGAAAGCAACAGAATTCTCAATTTACAATTTTATTATCATTTACGCAGCTCAGTCTGTTTCGTCATTATACGGAGATCACATTTTCTGCACATGTCACTGAAAATCAACATTGATACAAGTTGTTGTCTATTTACAGATCAGTGAGGTTTCTGTGTACCTTCTTCATCCTACGAGGGAGGCAAGAGTTAAACAGACGACTAAATATCTAAGAATTGTATGAAATCCATCAATTCGCTATCTTCACCGCATGCAGTATGCTGGGACAAGTCAATGAAAATACATGTATACAATTTCACCCTACACTTACACATGGAATGTCATAAAGGACATCAAAATGAAAATTACCATTGTCAGTAAAAAATCCTGATATGAAACTGGCCACATTATTTTCTCTAAAGATCAGTAATGTTCGTCAATGTTCACCATAGAATAACTAAATCTCCAGATGTAAAATCGGTGATTAGTTCATCAAATTCCATGAATATCTCTTTATCACTGTCGCCACCATAATATATTACACCGTATTCCAATACTTTTGAGCTGTGAAAAATTTTGTCAATATTGCCATCATACCGTTTTTCATTTCCGTTCTCTTCAATCCATTGGTGGGATACATACTTGTTTTCAAGCAGATTTGGGTTCACCAACATCATTAATGTTATTGCTTCCAATAAGAAGTTCAAGATTGTTTTGTAATTCATAGATGGACAACTGCCTTTTATACCGGCTGAATGTAAATACTGTCATATCACATGTTTTTGTCCCATAAACACTATACGTACCTTGATTTGATTTTTCAAGGCATTTTGTTGCAGCGTCTCTTTTCAACTTTGCAAGCTCTGTAGCCATTTGCAGATAGGTGGTCCACAATCCTCCATTCACAGTCAGGTCATGCAACATATTCTCTTTACCCATTCTATTTCTTTCCAGCTTTTGTGCCATTTTTGCTTTTTTCTCCAGTAGCTGTTCTAACTTTTTCTCCCTTAAAACTTTCTCTTTATTTCTTGAGGCCTACATTTCTTTCCTAGCTCCTGTACGAGCACATGAGATTACCTCCAACCTGTCCTTGTCTTCCAGGTTAGCTAGCCATTTTGCACTTTTATTCTTAGTATAGAGTATATGGGCTTCAATGAAGTACATTTTGGCATTTAAAGCCCTTCTTACATTTGTATCTAGCCTTGCAAATACACGTTGTCCACTAATATTGTTTGACGTGCACGGTTCTGCTTCCCTTATCAAAATTGGAGATGGGTCATAGTACATTCCCCCAGGGAGTTGATCAGATAATTGTCTCTTGCACACTGTATGAATTGCAGCACACATATTTTGCACTTTATGCTGAACATCATCATCACTTGAAGTCGATTCTAACAGCTTATGGTACACATCATTTTTTCCATGTCAACTTCTGGTGAGAGAACTGCTATCCCATTCATAATGTCACTTGCATCTTCTTCCCACACTTTTAGCATTTCTACTGTACTCTGATAGAAGTTGTTCAGTTCTAGGACTGGTCTGTTCCCTGGTGCATATTTTAGCCATGGGCCACTCACAAATTTCCCTAGGATGCCAAGTGCCCTGACAGCATCAGCTGACATTGATAGATCATCTTGTATCTCTTGTAATACCCTGTTTGGCAAACCCCATACACTTTTTAGGAACTTGAGAATAATGTCCTTCAAATAGTAAATTCCACCTGCGTTATGAAATACTATGTGGAAGCGCTGTCCGACATGGTGCTCAATCAATTTTTCTGTTATGCTTTTTCATCTCAGATATTCATCGATTTCACCAGCTACACCTACACCTTCCTTGTAGAACATCTTCGCAACTGCATATGTGAGCCCATACATGTGGGATGACTCTCGGTGCACAAATGCCTGACACTTGTCAACTTTCTTCTCTTCCTCCCACTGCTTCTTTACTTTCATACACTCCTCTGTTAATGTATCTAGGGGGTGAACTGTGCAGTAGAATGTATTTAAGTTACCATCATCCTTTATGTTTTTAAGTTTCATTTGCCTTCTTATTAACAATGTGGCGATCTTCATACTGTTGGTAATATTGTTCAGTATCTTCTTGGCTGTATTCTCGCCAGTCCTTGCCTCTCCGACAGACCCTGCAAGTGGAAAACATAGAAAGTTTGAGAACAAGATGAATAAAAGAAACATATATATGGAAAGTATTAATAAATCTGTAAACAGACTTTGTTCCGTATACACCCACAGACTTGACCAGGATTTGCTATGTCATGTCCTCACATTATCAGTTTTGTATGGTACTATTCTACATGTAAGCATCTAAAGCCACTAATATCCATTATTAATTTAAGCACTTGAAGCCATCAAGTTGCTATACATGCATCCCGTTCACCTCTGTTCTTACAACTGTTGATTTTCCGTTATTGTTGTAGACCTGTAATGTGTAGATACAAAGAAAACACTATGATTAAATTGCCACATATACATTAAACATGGTGTACCAGCAGCAAAAATGTGTTGTTTTCATAGAAAATAAATTTTAAAATCATACATACCAACTGAATAAATCTATTCCTTGATCATGTCCCTGTAGTCACTTGCCCCAACAGCAGCACCATTTGTTACACCAATTGCATATGTGGCACCAGAGGTTGCAATCTGGGCCTCTACCCAGTGCTGTTTGGCTTTGGATGTGCCGTGATATTTAATTGTCGTATTCTCTTTACTATCCAGAGCCTGGGCAATGTGTTGCCTTGATATAAGAGTCATTTCTCTAACAATACGTCTAATCGAAGTTGTGTCCGGAAACATGTACAATGTCTTTTTGGCGAGTGTTTCCACTATATAGCTCACAACTTCTTTCATGTTATCAATGGCAACATTTTTACTCTGGTAGTGATAGATAACTTGTCGCATTTCATCAGAATAAGTTTTGCCATCATATTTTGTTCGAATTACTTCACTTGTCAGCTCTGCAAGCTTTTGCTGAATTGCACACTTTTCAGTTTGTAAGACAAGTATTTCCTCTTGCGGTGTTTTAATTTTGTCATTCATGTCCATAATCACCTTGGATGTAATACTGCACTTGGAACAGTTAATACTTGTAACTGCTTTCTTTTGTCTTGTTTTTGTGTTTTTGTCTTGATTTTTCTTACCGACCACTGCCTTCTTTGGTTTCTTCTGTTGATCAAGCTTACGCACAACCTTCAGAAGTGTTTTATTTTCTTTCTGAAGAGCATTAATAATTTCCGTTTTCTTTTCCACCTGTGCATGCTTGCGCTTTAGTTTTTGGTTCCCTATTTTGGCTGTATAATCCGCTACCTTCTTTTCAAGCAGTTCTACCTCTCTGTACAATGCTTCTTTCTCATGTTGTTTCAGTTTACACTCATGTAGTTCTTTGCACACAGCAACGTTCACATCTTTCAAAGTGCAACATTCACAATCAAACTCTCCTTTTTTTTCTCTTACTCGGTGGTTCAGGGTCACTTGCAGTATGCCGGATTTCAGATTGTGGTGGTCTCCTATCCAGTAAAACATACTAAAACATACTTAGAGCACAGATATTGTTCTAACTGTGATTCAAGGGCTTTGTTTTTTGCATGTTCTTTCTCTTCTTTTCAATTGTGTGTATTAATGTTCGGAACGACGTGACATTCAGGGGTACTGATCCATCCAAACCCATTTTATCACGGTCTTAGTTTAGTGTTTCTTGTATGGAATGTTTCTCTCCTTTCCAATAATGAAGAACATCTGCATTTGTTAGAATGTTGGTCCCCATCGTGTATCCCTGTAACAAATAAAATTTTAATGTATATTAATCAAATTTCTCAATCCCTGTCAATAAATTAAGTAAAATATTCTTGCACATTTTTATTGTGAGTTTGTAAGAATTTATATATTTTTATTTTGTAGCCGCGTGATCATGTAAACTCTGTAACTCCGTTAAGATGAGAAAAATCGAAAAAATACAATGTTGCTAATAAAATGTGTCTAGCTTTCAAATTAAGTTTGCTTGTGAATACATTAAAATTTCACATTGGAATTCCATAAAACTCATAAGCAGTTTGTCAGCCTTCTTTATTAGATGCTTGTGTATCCATTTTTTGTAATTTTAAATATGGATGTCTGAATTTAAAAATGATATTTTACGATATAAATTTTGAGTTCCAGTCTAATCCAGTGAATCATTCTGGCCCTCTTCAGACAGCCATGGCCGGAGAGTTATTGTCAAACATTCCAACCAATTCCTTGTTCTAGATATAAAATAATACATAAGCTATCATAAAGAGTTTACCAGTTATATATTTTACGTAATTGCAATGGTATATGGTATGAAATGAAGCAGATATTCCACGGTTTAAAATGTGGGTTCAAATTTATCAATGTGACCCAATTCACCAACATGGCGGACGGCGTTTTTGTTGAAAATTCCACCTGAATCCGTGATCTGTTGGATCTTTGGGTATGGGTAGACCTGGGTGAAATTGGTCAACTGGGATTACCATAATGGTCATATTTGCTTGATCAGTACAACAGTGATAGTTCTAAAGTTCCGTCATTGTTTTTTGTAGGGCGGCGGTCTTTGGTGAAAATGGGGGGTGGGTGTGACCCCCCCCCCCCCGCCGGCTACGGGCCTGCGAAATTGAGTAAGCTATGGATTTTGTGAAATGTTCTTCCCAATTTCGTGCACAATATTGGATAACATGTGGATTACGTGGCATATTTTTCTATTTTATGCACAACATTTGATCCAACATGGACTTTGTGGACAAAATTGGAAAGCTTTTAAGATTTTGTGGACGAAATCAGACAATTTAAGGATTGTCTGCATAGAATTAATAAACTTAATGATCTTGCGGACGAAAAGGATATATTAAAGAATTTTGTAGATCCCAATTTTCAATTTTGTGGACGACATTGAGAAAAGCTTACACTTTTGCGCCCGGAATTCATAATATTATACGATTTTGTGTCCAAATTTGATAAAATGTTACAATTCAGTGAATAGAATTCAACAAGCTTGTTAGATTTTGTGAAATACTTTCAGTTTTGTGTTTTTTTTTTCTCGCAGTTCCTCCCACAAAATCGTAAGAGTAGTTTTATTTCGTGATAGGACTTCAATCTTGCAATTTGCTCTTACAATGTTGTGAATCCTGTTGTGATTCCGTCCACGAAAACGATATTACTATTTCGTGCATGAAATCAATGATGCTACACTTGACACCCCACAATGTATACAATGACAATTTGCTTATTTTCTCAGAATTTATACGGTAACATTTACATTTAACCCACTGCACCAGGCTTAGAAAGGAAAGACGACTGACTCTGTGTGTCTTCTATGTTCTTCACGAGTAAAATCGATGTTAAAGTGAGCGTGGGTGGATGGGAAAGTAAAATTATTGACGAGAAAGAACCTGGCTGCTTTGTCAATACCAACCCATTACATAACTTATGCTGTAAACATACTATGAAGTCATGGTAATGGGAATTAGTCATTGCTTATCACGTTTCTACGATGCAGATTCTTGGCTGTTAATGTGAAAACCGGTGTGAAGATAGTAACCACCCCTCCTATGAATGCTGTGCGCCATATACATGTATGACGTAATGTGCTGACTGTTGTGTGTAACAAGATATTTTACACAAAATCAAATGTGCGAGAGATTTGTTTGAGGAATTAAGTATGGCGTGACATTGAGTGTTGCCAATATGTCACGGAGGAAGGAGGCGGTGAGATGACAGTCAGATAGGCCTATCGAATCTCGTAACACGTATCGTTGTTGGTGTGGAACATTGTAGCTCACTCTGAGCCATGTAAGATTCTCTCTTTCTTGTACTGAAAGTCTTACTTTTTGTGATCAAGGGGTTGTACTAGACGCTTCTGAAACGACGTGCAAGCCCCTCTGGTGATTCCACAGTGCACGAAGTTTGTGGAAGACAGGGCAAACCTGAGGGCATCAATAGAGGTTTCCGTTCTTGCACGTCGCTAAATGTTTAATCACACATGGCTAGTTATACAGGCGCAAAACTGGTTTACTTTAGATGCCCTCCCAGTCACTTACAATGACGTAATCACTTAAAGTAGGGGGAGGTACAGAATTTTCAAATTGCCCCTTTCTTTGATTTTTTCATTTCATATGATAGTACTCTCAAAATGCATTTCAATGACACCAAAATTATTGAAAATGGTCAAATATTTCTCGAGATACATCAATTTATGTGTCTTCTGTTACCTTATATTACAAAACATCATCTTTCTCTCCCATTTTTTTCCAAATGTTATTTCATAAAACCATTTATTTTTCATTTTTGTGCAAAAACCTGATAAATACACAAGAAAAATAAAAAACAGTGAGATATGTATGTATCATTTTGAAATTTCAAGGGTCTCAACTTCCATTTTTGGACTCTGGAGTTCGGTTTTTTTCACGCTGCAACATGAAAAATGGCTTATTTGCTGCAATTTTGAAAGTTCTGTATTTTCAAAAGTTTCATTTTTAGAGCCTTGAAATTTCTGTTATGCATGTAACTAAAAATGTTAACAACAAATACAAAATTACACCTTTCATAACTTTATTTTCACAAAAATTACAGTTTTTGAAAATCGACACAGACAGAGGCCATCCGCCGAGGTGTCAAAAAGTGCCCGTTTTGCCACTTTCACTGCCAGGTATTTCTATCAAAACCCTGTCACCCTATAAGCCATATCATTTTATAAACTGCAATATTGTCAATCTGGAAACCATAATCTAACAGTATAACACAATAAAATGCAGAATATAATAAATATTTACAAATTTGGTTATAATTATTTATCCTTTGCGAAGATGCCGCTGATTATCCGAAGAAGACACCAATTTTTTAATACTTAGAGTATAAGGTAAATCATTAGTGACATCTAAAGGTATTATGGGTCACTAATATCCTTTTATGCAACATCAAAGTGGGTGCAATCCATTTAAAGGGTGTTCAATGCCGAATTTAATATATATTTATAAATTTTGTATGATTATTATAGATTCTCCGAAGATGCCACGGCTTTTCCGCTGACTACACTGGATTTTCACTATTTTGTATGTTATACTTGAATCTTAAGTCAGATGAGAAGGCCTTCTGGTGCAATTTTATCATATAATACCAAAAACACAGGTCTGAAATCCATTTGTGTGATTGTGAAAATAAATCAAAATGCCCCCCCCCCCCCCATTCATCAACGACAATCTTTCTGGATCAATCTACCAATCTGCTAACAACCCCTTGTGACATCCTTTCCTGCGGTGGCAAAACACCTATCAACTCTCCTTGGATGCATTTCTTCCACAATTCAATGGTTACCCCAGCTTCCTCTCAGACAGCATCCAGTGGTGGTGATTCTGTTTCCTCACATGTGGTCTCCTACAACATATAAAAGACAAAACACCATGTCACCTTTTATGCAGCGACTACCTTAATTTTCACAATGACAAATAACAGGGAGAGCTATTCTCGCCAGAGATGCCGACCTACATGTAGAATTTTGCTTTTGAGTTATTTATCATTCAACAAGTGACTTGTTGGATGATTAAAGTATTGACTACACAATACTATTAAAAGAAAAGTTTCATATGTGAGTATTGATAGACAAGTCAGCTTAATCAAAATAAAAAAAATTAGTCACCAAATGGAAATGTTTTCTTGACAAAGAACTCATTTGAATCCCTTCAACTGACAAAAGTGTATATCTATACTGATTTTATTACTTTTCAATGACATTTTAGCATATTCTGAATACATGTATTATAAACCTAAATGTTTATGTGTGTCGTGGAAAGGGCAAAAGGACTAGCTTTCTTCAGCAAAGATTAATAATGGAGTGATATTTGTGATAAAATAGCAATGATTTCCCCAAAAGAGTAATGGTTGGCATCTCAGTTATCATAGTCTCCATTTGAGATAACAACACGTTTTAAATGAGTTTGAAATTTATGCTTTTGATCATGCAAAAAGTCTATAGAGTCCTTTAGGACTGGGGTTGGCCTGTATCAATTTCATCGTTTGCATACCAGTCCTTAACTTTTCTGGCCAAGTGCATAATACCTCAGCTACTTTTGAAATTTTAAAAGTGAAGAAAATACAGGTAAATGCATATAAAGTACTCCTGCACTGAGAAGTTGTTGCTGTGCTCAGCTGCTCACTGTGGATCTCCTTGGAAAAAATGTATAGAGTCATGACAGTGGCATTGGAACACATCACTATGTAAACATACAAACATGGTCCCTTGTCTACCATGTAAACATGATTTCTTTCTATTTACTACAATTTTTGTGCAAGTAAAACTATGCATATGTGATGGGCCCTGCTATAAACTTAGCTCACTTCTTTTGTAGAACAGTTGGCACATAATACATGTAGTTCTACACCGTTGTAACATCATCATTTATTGAACCAAACAAGCCAAAGACATCAAATTTACTGACCACTGGATATGTGTTAACAAACAGATGTGACACTGACTTAACTAAAATGTAGTTAGACTTGTAAGCAACAATGACATGCATATGAAAATATTGCATCACTAACACATGACTGGAGATTATGCTCATAATGTGACCAAGACAATGTGACAAAAGCATTCTTTCTACTATGTAACATTCACAGCAGCATGCATAGATACAAAACTAATTCCTAATCAGAGGATATAAAATAAATTGATCAATTTCTGTCTTGAGTACCAAATACATGGACAGACTTACATGCATACATTTTATTCAGTGGTACATACATGTTACCATTGTTGCAAGGTACATGCAGAGTTCACCCCCCCCCCATTAGTACTTTGAATTTGGATACTAAAGCAAATTTGCCTGCCCCTAAAAATTGTTAAATTGTGTCTTAATCATAGCCCTAGGAGAATGTACAAAATTGAAAATCCTGGCATGAAAATGTGCATAGTCCCATAAATCTTTCTTCTGTTCATGTTGTTTTGCTGTGTTTTGTTAATGAAATGTTAGACTTAACTAACTTTGCAATCCTGTAAGTATGCAAGAAGAAATAACTTAACACTTTGAACTTATAAACTGTAATTTACACCAAAAATGGGGGGGGGGGGGGGGATCAACTTTGACAAGTTTTCATATCATTTTCAAAGTTCATGCTTTTGACCTGTTGAATTTTGAAAATCTTTATCAAAGAAAAAAAGCATCCATAGTCCCTTACACCACAATCCCTGCAACTTATAACATTCACGTGAAAGTCTGATCTATACACACACACACACACACACACACATGTGTGTGTATAGTTGAATCTTGCAAGTAGGCCTATACCATTCAGTACATTTATTCTAAATCTGAATGTAATTTGACCAATGCATTGCAGCAATAATTTTCTACAGTAATGTGATGCTGTATACAGATATGAATTGTACATAGAAACTACTCTTATTCAAATTCTTCATCAAAAGAGCTTTCATTTAAGCACCAGCATGCCTGGTCTAAATTTTGTTTTATAAATCATGGTCTCAGTCAACAGCTTGCCTGGGTGCACTTTGCACACAGTGTGTGCAAGGTGTGCCCAAGCAAGTTGTTGATTCAGTTTCAAAATCGGCACTGCAAGAGTTTAAATACATGAAGCATGAAGCCGAAAATAGATGGTTCATATAAGAGGTGAAGTTATTTGGCTTGCGATTACACATGAATGTATGTCAGGGGTTGTCGGGTTCTTTTCAGGTATAATCTGCAGACTGAAACAATGATCAATTACTTAGGCCTATGAATGAAAAAGAAAATAAAGCCAGAATTTGTTTCTTTCAAATTTTTGTTTAATTTGTAAGGATCTAAGAAAATGGACCAAAATATTGGTTCATACTATGATACTATTCAATAAGTAGATTTGACTTTTAAAAGTGATTTTTAACCTAAGATGACAGTGACACACACACAGTTAAGTCTGTTTTTGTTAGAATGTAGAGGAGATGTTGACATTTGATATGTTATTAAAAAAAAAAGAAGAAATATTTATGTGCCAGAAGATAGTGAAAGACAATATGTGCTTTCAACTGGGATATGCATGAATGGTAGTAATCAGGCCATGCCTGTTTAAGTCTATGCATCATGTCAGCTGAGTTTTCAAACCTAAGGAGCGAGGAACCAAACACAACACAATGTCTTTCTCATATGTTTTTTTCATACTTGTATGTAATACATTTCTTAACATTGCATGCAATTTTTCTGCAAATCATACATCACATTTAACATGAAGGGAGGTGCAAAGTAAGAAGGGAGGCTGACAAGAAAAACATAGTTTTTAACAAGCTGGCCTTGAGAGAGAGAGAGAGAGAGAGAGAGAGAGAGAGAAGAGAGAGAGAGAGGAGAGAGAGAGAGAGAGAGAGAGAGAGAGAGAGAGAGAGAGAGAGAGAGAGAGAGAGAGAGAGAGAGAGAGAGAGAGAGAGAGACTTGCCAGCATGAACAAATTCTGTGGAAAATGCTCATAACATGGGTACAAAGAGTAGGCAAGTGCTTGAAAACCTCATTGCAAACAAAATCACTATTTGTTTATAAATGAACATGGATGAGTTGTATTTTCCATCGACCAAACACAATAGTGGATGAAAGTGACCCCACACTGATGTTCTCACCGCCAGGTCTCCATGTGGGCATGTGCATCAGAGATTCATCTTTTAAAATATAACAACACAAAACAGTTGATAATTGACTTAACAGACATAGGGACTGTCAAAAGGCTATTTTACTGAATGTCCCCATTGGTACTTCAGCATTTTAAGCTTTCAGACAGAAAATAAGCCTGTTAATGATATGTCCACAAAAAATGGTCTGTTAAATCAACTTTCCACTGTAACTCCATGCCATCACCTTCATACACTAGACATTTGTAGTTTACATTCACTGACTTGATTGAACAAGCCAAAATGTTATCTTAAATTTTGATAACATTAAACTCCTAGCAACCAGCATAAATTGAGCAACAATTAATGGCAGGTGATACCTGAGCAAAATAGACACTAATTCCAGATGAATGTTTAATATTGTTTATCTGTTCTAAGAACACTGTTCAAAGTGTTCCATTATTTTTGTATACAAATTTACAGTGAAGAAATTTCTTTACATTTGATTTAATTTGACATATTCAAAAACAATTTAAGTTATTATTTTGGCAGTGCTGGTTGTGTCAGAGTTTACCTACTTTACATGAGGTGTGGACACAATAGGTTTACAGAAGGTAATGACCTTGTCTATGTGTATGTGCATGCCCACAGTGCAATGAGGGAAACCCTCTTGTAGTGAACACTGTCCACATTCAGCACTTGCCTGATATGTCCCCATGCCCAGTCACAATGCTGACATAATTTAAAAAAAAATTACCTGGCAGTAGGATTTAAGATAGGCTCTTCCATAACTGACTGAAAATAAAATTAAAATATGCTTGTTTTAGTAAACTTCACAACAACAATAATCATTGATGAAAATAATAATAATAATAATAATAATAATAATAATAATAATAATAATAATAATAATAATAATAATAATAATATTCATAAATATAAATTGACTTTGATTTAAGAATGAGATTTTAAACTTTACATTTAACTGAATTAAAAGAGCTAGGTGAATTTCTATATTATGATGCTCCCCCCCCCCCCCCCGCCCACCACTTAATCATAATTTACCCTTGCAACTTAATGTAAGTAGGCCTATGATAGAATTTATATTTACTTTATCACAATTTTAATACTAATTAATTTTTGTGATTATGTGCAATTCCATGCAAAGAAAGCCAAAAGAAGGTCTAAATATTTCAAATATTACTTGAGTAAAAATTTTCAAAAAACATATATGCCAATGTTGTGACTCTATTATCGCTCACTGTCAAGCTCCCACTTTGACAGTGAACCGAGTTGAATTACAATCCACTATCAGTACTGGTAGTACTACTCATTGACACTGGCTCTGTGGTTTTGTTCATCTGGAAGATTACTCGCCAAGTGTGTCTATGAGTGCACTGGCATCAACTTGTCATGACATGTGTGAGGATCATTGGGATAATAATTGTGGAGTAATGGCATGATAAGGTTTGTCACTTTGCTACATTTGGTTGTCGCAGCATTGGCGGCATGTGCCGATATGGAATATGAATAAAGTAGGCCTACTTGAATGATCGCGCCATCTATTATCGACCATGGTAATTACCAACAAATATTTTTATAACTGATCCCCCAATGGTAATTTTGCCACCTGTGTTGCAAGTGATGATCAAAATTGTCCCACGCGTATGCAGAGAGGGTGTCCTCTCTGTGGCTCCTCATTAATTGACTGGTTTTGAACGAAGTACATAAACTGAATGTAGTGGTTCCATTTGGAACATGAAAGTACCAACTGCCCTAAAAATAATTTACATCACCTGCAACAGGGAAAACAACTGTATCTTCTTTCAACATGGATGGTGAAAATATATGCTGCTGGTCACATATTTTTCTTACCAGCAGTAACCGGTACAGGGGTCAAATTGTATGACAAAAGATACCTGCGTGTCTGTAATTTCTGGTTGAAACGTGCACTCACCCATGTTAAAAAATATCAAAGCTGTGCAAGAATCAATTTATAGAAAATAAAAGTAAAATGAAATTTAGATAAAGTTGTAAGATTTTATTTGTTTATCAGTCTTGAACTAAATTATGTTTTCTAATTATTTGAAGAATTACAAATTGAAAGAAAATCTCTTTCGCAAATTTAATATAGTTGTGGAAAATACAAAAATACATATGAGGAAGTAATGGACATGTGGCTGTTTTAGTTCTGGGATATGTGTGATAAAAGTAAGTGAGGCGTTAGTGATATTTGTTTTTTAGTATTAATCATGAAATGAGTGCATGGCACAAAATTATTGACTTGTAATTTATGTATGCCTATACAGCTGTAAAAGCTTCTGAATTGCAATTCAACACAGTGCTTGAAAAATCAATTGGGGAGTACTATTTGGATATTTTGAGTTTCGCAGAAGTGGGAAAAAATTGACTACAGAATGCTAGGTTCTCAGCAACCGCCCCCTCCCCCTCCCTCCACAGCAATTAATTGAAATCAGCACACTTTGTCCTACTTGGATGTGAATTTCACTCTGCAACTTTCCGCTCTGGTAACCAATTGAGACAACTTTTACGCTGGGAAAGAAGGCACGACTCAACAACTTTCACGCAGGGAAGGAAGGCACTTGCAGGCTCAGGAAGTGACTGCCGTATGAATATCGTCTGCTAGACCTGAGCTGTGACCTGATGCAGAGAGGGCTGCACGTTATAGATGTAAAGGATCCCTAAAGGGATTTAAATGATGAACGTTCGTCAATATTGAATACCTGACTGAAAGTGTGTTTATCTTTTCTCTGTGACCAGTGAAAACTTTAAGAAAAGGATAATCGAGATCTTTTTACATAGGCCCTTAATTTCATGACTCCTTGAAGTGCATTTATTTCATCTGGTGTCAGTGGTGAAATGCGTTAGGCTAATCCCGATGGGAAGCCTCCGGCCTCGGGTTTCCATAAACGCATACATGTAGGCCTATATGACGTTGTCGTTGGCATTGGTGGTTACTGCAATATTTTGAATAAGGTATAGGCCTACTATGGAAGGTATAAACACTCGCTTCTTATATTTCACGAAAAGTGTAAAGTGCCCCAACATTTAATTACAGTAAGCGTTAGATTGGAATATAATGATCGTGAATGTAATTTACAGGCCTAACTTGATAAATCGAAACTTAATAAGTTCAAGCATCAATTTCCTTTTCCTTAAAATCGTAATGAAGACTCCAGACACCCCCTGCAAATAATCACGCCTTTCAAGAGATACACCAATTTTTAGTATTGATTATCAACGAATCAGAGCAAAAGACGGGCTATTAATAGCACCGCCACAACCCCGAAAATCAACAACACTCTTTTTTTCTTCGTCTATTGTCTGCGGTCTGTGTGACGAAATTCACCGGGCCAACCCCAGCCTGGCCGGGAGGCCATTCATCCATATTTCCAGGCATGGGCACGTCTGAGGCCTAGGTTCCTCTGAAATTTATACAAATAAAGTAATTTTATTAAAAAAAACACAAACAGAGTAAAGAGTTTACTGTTTGCTCTTGCGGTGTACTAAATTTTGACTTCTCATATGCAGTGAATTCAGCAATTATAAGCAACTTTGGAATGGTGCGTAGCGGTGAGCGTGGATCGACAATCCGCCAACACCAATTCTAAGCTGGCAGCATGTCGTTTTTTGGGGGCCGCTAAGGGATATAGACTAATGTGAGTTGCGATCTGGAACTTAAAGGCCTCCATAAGCGACCTGGTGACTGCACTGTCTGAAGACATTAAGGTAAGACGCAGCATGCGCAACAAATGTTACATAGGCCTACTTGCGATGTTTATTTAAGTAACGCTTACATCTGTAAATTTTTCTAGCCTACGGAAACCCATTTGCAGCCCCAGAAGCGTGTTTGCCAGGCGAGGTTTCAACAAGGTGAGTTCGTGTTCGTTATCATTCATCACACTTTATCGACAACGTTTTCTGAAACGACATGTATTTCTGACACAATTTCCATAATGCTCGCTCAGTTTGAGACTTAGAAACAAAAGGCCTAAAACTGTGGACATTTCCCGAGATGCATAAAAAGTCGCGTTTTTCGCAATGGCGCACGGCAGTACGAAAATCTCGTTCAATGGTTAGCCGCGAGAGGTAGACCGTGATTTGGAATCAACGCTAAAAAGGCCTACTCCACCATGATAGGAACACAGATCATATAGCCGACGTACGTAACCATCACAGCTCCCTGCGCTCGCTATTAACATGTTGTAGGCATAGCGTAAGATGCGAGCGCCAGCATTACAAAGTATCGATAATAACGTCGGGGGATCAAGCCGTAGCACCTGGTCGTTAGGTCCCTTAGGCTCTAGCAGCCATTTACTGAACCAGTCTAGAGGGGCGAGGCCGAAGTACCTTGAACAGCTGAACGAAATAATCTACCATATAGCCTTTCTTCTTGTTAGACACTGGTCCACAAATTTAAGAATTGTTCCCAAGATCTTTATATCGCCATTGAACCAATGCCGTATCCTGAAACACAGACGTTGTGTACAGTATAGGGAGAGTGATTGTTGGATTGTCGCGCGACAACACCAAATCGGAGCCGGCTTTGGCAACATGGTGTTTTGGGGCCCCTGGGGGACAAGTGTGAAAGAAGCGATCTGGAAGGCACCGAGAAGCGACCTGGTGAGTGCACAGTGTGCAGATATTTGTAAGTTGAGAGGCAACATGCGCAGCAAATACTACATACTTTGGGATGTTGATTTAGGTTACCCTTAGACCTGTCAACTTTTTCTATTCTGCGGAAACCCATTTCCAGCCCCAGCAGTGAGTTTGCCAGGTCCACGTTCCATCGAGGTGTTAACTATGCAAGTCGGTGAATCGTTATCATTTATTACACTCTGTCGACAACATTTTCTGAAGCCCAGTTATGAATTATTGACATGATTTCCATAAAGGTCGGTAAGTTTGAGACAATGGTGTAAATAAAACTGGGAAAATTATCCGGGATGCTTAAAAAATGCAATGGGTGCACCGATGTGCACCTGCGCAGTAGGGGATGACGAAGAAAATCAACTTCGTTGGACAGATACTACATACTCTTCTGATTGGATAATTTACCGTTATGTAATATCCTACATTCACATGTGTTTATGGTAAGAGCTCGCTGACGCTCACTGAAATCGCCTGCAATGTTCAAGCCTTTAGGCAAGACCATTTGACGTGAATCACGCCCAGATAAATTAACCATCGGACTGTAGCCAATCCTGTAACTTGTTTATTATCCCGCACGCAATACTGGTGAGACGCGTCCACACTTAAAATAATTTTCTCTTGGTATTTTAAATTAGTACTAACAAGGGGGAATTCGCGTGAAGGTAATGTGATGCTTGTGGTTTCAGATAGTCCTTCACATTTGATAATTGCACATTCCAATTTGGCCAAAAAGACTAAAAAGATCTGATGTAGCCACGTACACGGTACAATTGGCTTACGTGACGGTGTTTGAGGGACAATTACACACCGAGGTCTACATAAATGGCTTGCGTTACTTTAAGTGCAAGCCTACACGACTTACAATGCTACATGAACGGTTTAAAACTCAATTAAATTATTGTGTTACTTTCGTTTGCAGACCTATTTAAGTTTTTACACAGTTACATATTGTATGGTAATGCGTCTATGACGCGCGATCCTGATGCGTTGATGAGCATGCATTAAAGATGTTTTGATGGGCCTACCTTGTTTCATGACTCACATTTGCATGCATGTGTCGATCAGATATCGGTTTCCGGACAGACCCAATATCCAAGATATCGGACTGTCTGGGGAACCGAACAGCAAAGCATTTTGCCGGCAAGGGATAATAAAGCTAGCAAACAAGCTACAATAACTGATTTCCAGTAAATTACCAGGCAAAGTGTCTGACAACATTGACGATAATACGCAGAGTCAAATTTACGACTCAATGAAAGTAATGCTGTACAAGCTTAGTTGAATCCTTTGTCTTGTTTCAGGGACAGGATATGGGTCACGTCACCTGAAGATGACGTTTCCTCCCACTTCGCAGGACACATGGTCCCATGCTGTCAGTCATATAATTAGGCTAACGACAGCCCATTATTCAAAACAACGTGTGAGCACCGATCTTCAGAGGGTTATAGCAGCAAGGGGAAATAATCTCATGCATGTCCGCCATCAGGATTGGCTGTTCATGAGGCAGTATCTTGATCACTTTTAGCTCTGACATATTTTCTTTCCTCCAAAGCGGACACACTCCCATTAATTTACCCTGCTACACTTGTAAAGTGAGGAAAACACGGAGATTGGTTTGTTCAGCACGCAAATAGGTTCCTTCGTTCAAAATAGCTCTCCATCCGGTTGTAGTAGTAGGATGCGAAAGATGAATAACAACATGTTCGTATCAAGTACCAGAGTCAAGTCAGTTCCGATAGGGTATTTTGGGCGCAATTGAACTTTAGGGAACCCGAGCCCCCTATAGGACTAATAATGGTTCAATGTTCATGAAAGTTCAAGATGTGTTTTAAATAATCATCATCAGCACAAATTACTTATCCAAGAAGACTTCCGACCGGTCCTAACATCTAAATTAAGCGTCAGCGTTTCTGCTGATGATCCAATATGGCTTCCGCAGGTGCTATTGGGGACCACATCATGATTATGTCTCCCCGTGCAACGGTGGGGGCATATTGTTTCTTCTTCTTCTTCTTCTTCTTCTTCTTCTTCTTCTTCTTCTTCTTCTTCTTCTTCTTCTTCTTCTTCTTCTTCTTCTTCTTCTTCTTCTTCTTCTTCTTCTTCTTCTTCTTCTTCTTCTCCTTCTTCTTCTCCTCCTCCTCCTCCTCCTCCTCCTCCTCCTCCTCCTCCTCCTCCTCCTCCTCCTCCTCCTCCTCCTCCTCCTCCTCCTCCTCCTCCTCCTCCTCCTCCTCCTCCTCCTCCTCCTCCTCCTCCTCCTCCTCCTCCTCCTCCTCCTTCTTCTTCTTCTTCTTCTTCTTCTTCACATTGTTGCGTGCGTTGCGGACCTCATAACTCAAGAAAGATTTGACTTGGGAAGTTTAATTTTTTTTTTTTGTGGAGATGTTCCTATACGAAACCTTGCTTGGGATTGCAGATGGGTGACTTTATCATATTTTTCAAGGTCACATGGTCATGTCATGTAAAATTGACGCGGACGCAATAACTCTGCAAGGATTTGACTTTGGAGGTTGAAATTTTGCATGATTATGTACCATAATATGAACTAGTTTGGGATTGTAGATGAGTGACCTCACATGACCACTTTTTAAAAATCATTGCAGATGCACTCGAGAAAGATTTGACCTAAAGAGGTTGACATTTTGTGTGATTATGTTTCTATGTAAGACTTTTTTAAGACCTTGCTTGTGACTGCAGATGTATGACCTTGACAAATTTTTCAAAGTCACATGGGCATTTCGTCTAAAATCAATGTGAGCATGATAGCTCAAGAAAGATTTGACTTGGAAAATTGACATTTTATGTGAAGATATTCCTATATATGTTCTTGCTGGGGATTGCAGATGGGTGACCTTGACATATTTTTCAAGGTCACATGGGCATGTCATCTAAAATTGACACAGATGCAACAACTCTGCAAGAATTTGACTTAGGAGGTTGAAATTTTGCATATACCATAATACCAACTAGGTTGGGATTGTAGATGTGTAACCTTGACCTATTTTCAAGGTCACATGGCCACTTTTTAAAAATCATTGCAGATGCAATTGAGAAAGATTTGTATTAAAGTGGTTGACATTTTGTGTGATAATGTTTCTATGTAAGGCTTTTCTAAGACCTTGCTTGTGACTGCAGATGTATGACCATCACCTATTTTTCAAGGTCAGATGGGCATTTCGTCAACAATCAACGTGGATGTGATAACTCAAGAAAGATTTGACTTGGGAAGTTGAAATTTATGTAAGACCTTGCCTGGGATTGCAGATGGGTGACCTTGACCTATTTTTTAAGGTCATATGGGCATGTCATGTAAAATCAATAACTCAAGAAAGATTTGACTTGGGAAGTTGAAATTTTGTGTGAAGATGTTCCTCTATAACACCTTGCTTGGGATTGTAGATGGGTGACCTTGACCTTTTTCAAGGTCACATGGCCACTATTTCAAAATCATTGCAGACACTAGTGAAAGATTTGAATTACAGAGAAATGTTGTGTGATTATGTTCCTATGAAAGACTTCTAAGAACTTGCTTGTGACTACAGATGTTTGACCTTGGCCTATTTTTAAGGTCACTTTGCATTTCATCTAAAATCCATGCAGACAGGATAACTCCACACAGATTTGACTCAGGAGGCGGAAATTCTGTATGATTATGTACCATAATAAGAACTAGGTTGGGGGTATAGATGGTGACCTTGACCTATTTTCAAGGTCACAAGCACTTCCTTGAATCTGCAGAAGCGATAAGTGTAGAATGTCTTTTTAAAAGGGAGCACCTTCAAACTGTGTCATATACCTGTAGACGTGTGACCTTGGCCTAGTTTTCAAGCTCACATGGGCATTTCCTTGAAAATAGTCACAAATGTGATGTCAGAAGAATGTGACTTAAGAGGTCGAAGTTTTCTACTATTATATACCAATATAAGAAAAAGGTTAAGATTGTAGATGAGTGACCTTGACCTATTTGTATTTGTGTCTTTTTGCCCAGAACCTCTTCCTAGTAGTCATTATCCTATTCCGCATCCGAACTCATTACTCTCCATAAGCTAACTTGTCCCTGTCTAACCGATATACATATGGTATTACTATTGTTCATATTTCACACGATCCTCTGTAAAATTTTGACATAGGCTGTATCAGCCCAAATAAATTAAAAGGTCTTCAACGAGGAAACTACTCAACATGTTTCGGAGCCTATTACCCGTACATGTCTCTCTGAGTAGACAGGAAAGTAGGGAAACATTTGATTTTCTGTCGGAAATCAGCCTGTTCTAGTTATATATGTTATAATTTATAATAAAAATATTACTTACCATTAGTGAGTTGGATATGTGGGCATCAGCATAGGCCTCAAAGGAGTGTCGCACAAGTTGTACATGTTTGCAGTGTCGTCAATACAAATTTGGAAAAAGTAATCTTTTTTGCATCTATTGAATCTATAATTAATCTCATCTAAATGTGCATCAATTTGTTGTTTATTGCATTTCCTCATTTGTTTAATTTTCTGTTTCATGTTTCCCCAGCAACCCTTAATCACGTTCATGTGAGCCCCCTCATCAGTGACAAGTTCAATTGAATGATTAACTGTATCATGATGACAGCCATATTATGCTTGATTATTATGAGTTGCAAGTTGATCAGAATTTATTGTACTACCTACTTCAATATGTCTTAAAATTAATGGCAACAATGAATTACTAGAACGGTCATCAACACAAAAAACACGTGTTGTCTTTTTTTTTATCTTTCAAACAACCAAATACCCATGGCCCACCCTCATTTTTAATTGTTCCCCTCCCATATTTCCTCTTCCTACCAAATTTTGACTCTTCAATTTCAACAATATCCCCAACACTTCCCAGTTTTCTTACAATTTTCAATATACCAACTACAAAAAGTGATTAACAATGAAATGGTATCAAACGGCAAATCCAAACCAAAAATAAATTATTAACAGTAAAACCTTCAACGATAAAGTAAGACTTTGAAAAATAAGAATTTTGCCTAACCCTTAATTTCTTTCTACATAAATTACAACGCCAAAAATACCCGTCAACTTTTGATCTATCTTTCACCTGAAAGCATCAATTATTGCAATCTAAACAAATTTTGTGAGGTTTCAATAATTTGTTTTGTCTCAAAAATCTAATGTTGCTCTCCTCATCCCTGAAAATTTTAGCCAAATCAAAGATATTCATTCCGTCCTAAAAATACAGTTATACACGAAAAAATATTATCCAAATTTGCAATTAAAAAGCCTAAACAGTGCGCCAGGAAATTTAGAAGAAAGAACGAACACTGAGACCCTCCCCAGGAATATTCCAGGGCACCACGTGCACCTGGCTCGTGAAGGTAAACACGCACACACGGCAAATCTAGTAAACGTACTATGACAGGTTACACTCGAGTTCCGGTGTTGCATTGTGGGTTGCATCTTTGTTTTCACGGAATAAATTCGAGTTTCTTTTTATGTATTTTAATAACACAATGCCTGCAACGCAAACATCTATTCTACCAGAAATACATTTAGGAAAGTTACCGTACGGTCTGCGGTGCAATAATCTTCACAAAAAATAGAAATAAAGACATCGTAATAGGATTTCACCCATGGGGGCTCGGATCCCCTTAAAGGGGGCAAAACTAACATTTTGTTCTATTCCCTTGTGTTTACTTATGGCAATTAATTCTAAAACGAATATAGTTTACTTGTAGGGGGCCTCTAGGTCGCTGGTGTTGGGCTCGGTTGGACCAGTGAGTCGAAAGTCGCTCTACCCTTCAGCTACGTTGGGCAAAAATATTTCACTTGAGTTGCAACGATGGAGCGTAGACTCGATATGTGTCATTAACTCGGCCGTAGTGTGCTCTGATTTTAGGCCTGCCAACTAGGAGGCGCAAACTGACGCACAAGTAGTGGGCTTGATAAATCCCTGTCTGTCTGTCCGTCCGTCTGTCTGTCTCGCATACATTTTCTATCCCCAAAATATGATTAAACTGCTGTGTATTGAAAGCTACATTTTCTATTACTTTAGGTAGGAACATTATGCATATGATCTGTGTCGTGTGCGGAATATTCGACGAACCTAACCGAGTATGGAATAATCGACGAAAAACCTAGATAGGTACTGTAGTAGCATTGACAGAAACAAAACATTGCAATGATGTATGAAGGTATAAACAAATGATATCTAAGACAAAGTCCTTGTAGATACCCTCTACCAGCTTGGGACTTCCGCCGGTTTTGGATTCTTCCTATTGCTGTGATCTTTCTTCGCTCTCCTCAACAAATCCTCCGCTTGTGCTTTTCCTCTTCTACTGTTCTTTCGTTCACTCGAATAGCATTTATTGGGTCGACCAGCTCAATCTTTTTTCCCTGCTTTTTCCAGAAGGTTACCAAACTTCTAGTCTTTCCATTAACGATACATTTGTTTGCTTTGTGCACCACCAACAGCTTCCCAACTTCGCCATCGGTGAAGTTTTGTTTCCTCATGGCGAACCCCGACATGATGATGACACGCAAATAAGCTTGACAAAGGCTACTTTGACAATAAGAAAGGGTGCCATCCGTCAGGGTCAATTGCTTAAAAACATGAAAATGGAACACCTGACTTCATCTGCCAGGTATGAATTGACAAAATAGGGGCGACACTTGTTTTACCGGACAGACTCACGAAGTGCACAATCGTCATGCGGCCAAGGCAACGCCACATTGATGCAACAGGAACAACTACGACCGACATCTGGACGCCGCAGTAAGGGGTTACTACCGCGTCAATTCAGACTCACTGGTGTAACCGGACCCAGGTCTACAATTAAAATGTATTGTTCAGTGGGATTCAGGTAATCATGTGACTCATCACTTTAACTGTTTATCAGTGATATAAACGTCGCACCCGGGCTCGCAAAGAGAATTAAAATTACACATCAAACACACGCTTCTTGTTGCAAGTTTAAAAGGGATGTCACCAACATGTTGGCGTGCCGTTTGCTGCATCAAAACGCACCGTTTCACTGGTTTTGACACCACTTCGACCAGGAAAAAAGCAAAAAGCGGAAACACCGGCAACGAGGAAACGCAAATTCCATTCTGGGATTTGCCTGCACCTTAGGAGTGGCCAGATAGACGGGTACCGTTTTCGAACAACGCCAGTTCACTGTAAAAAGCTGTAATTTGCGATTCGCTGGACACAAGTTGAAATGTCAATTCACAGTTTACTATTTCTTGAAATACTGTATCAGGTTTCACGAGAAATTAATTGGCCTTTCACGGTTCACAGACACAGATATATTTATTTTTTTTGTTTCACAGTTCAGGTAAAACTAAAAAGCCAAAATAACATTTCCGGAAAATGACTTGCTTCCTCCTCCTTTTTGAAGCCAAGTACCGGTATATGTGAGTAATGAACATAAAAACGTATTGTATTCATTGCCACGAAGAGTTGGGCAAACAAGATTTCATGATTCAATTCCAGTTCCAACAAAGATCATTATCAACTGCACAGTTGCATAAACAGAAGGTTATTTTCCCATTAATAAGTGGTTATTTTCTGGTCATATATAAATATTGTGGTCACGATAAGATTAAGTTCCATTGTAGTGTAAACATGTATAATTTCAAAAGATGGATTACCAAATAGCAGCAAAGATGCTACTCGAGTGGTTGTCCAGGGCAAATACAATGAATACATTTAATGCACACTGGACAGTTGCAAAGAGTTATATAGATGCTGAACTTGGCATATTCAGATCGACAAAGAAATTATAATGTTGATGAAACGCCCATAATTTATTTTAAACGTAGTTGTTTCCCCTGCTTTGTCTTGTTACAAAATTAATCACCGGGCTCTACATAAACACAAACATCTGTAGTATGTGCAAAACACAAGCCAAAACAAAAGGTTACATGATCATGCAGTATGAGGCAAGCAGTACTATGAAAATCAAGTTACAAATCCTGCTGTTGACAATAAAGTTGCGCACAGTCGTGAATATCTCTTGGTTTACCTGGACGTTCAAATCATCCATTTCCGTCAACACATCTTGAAGTCATGACATTTATATATATATATATATATATATATATATATATATATATATATATATATATATATATATATATATATATATATATACATATATATATATATATATATATATATATATATATATATATATATATATATATATATATATATATATATACACATACATATATATATAGGTTGCAGGTTCGAGTCCCGCTCATTCCGAACATAAAATATATATTTTCGGCATTTCCTTAATGCCGGTGAATTTAAGTCCCCGATTCTGGAAATACATGCCGACTCAGTATTTATACTGCATAACCATGTTGATATGGCACTCACACATAACTACCTCCATTGAACCATCCTTTATTAAGAATGGGGATTTGGTCGAGTGGATATGTGCGGTTCCCATTTCAGCCAGGCGACTGGTGCCGGTTCGAGTCCCGCTCATTCCGAACATAATATATATGTATACAGATATATATATATATATATATATATATATATATATATATATATATATATATATAGACAGAGAGAGAGAGAGAGAGAGAGAGAGAGAGAGAGAGAGAGAGAGAGAGAGAGAGAATCATCCGTTTCGTTACAGTCAACACACCTTGAAGTCATGATTTAGAAGGGCCAGACAGATAGACAGAGACGGAGGGGGAGAGAAACAGAAAACAGGAACTCAGCATTTTTATAGGTACACATTGATCAAATTGACGCAAAATGTCATTCGGCCCTTGTGATTTATTTTCTTGATAAGATACAAGGCCACTTCATTGATGATTAGAATATGGCCGTGGGGGGGGGGGGTAGAATGTTATGTCCACATGGACTTAATGTTTCACATTACAACACACACACACACACACATATATATATGAGTATATATATATGTATAATATATATATATAAATATATATATATGTATATATGCATATATATATTCCTGAAAAAGTATCATCTAAACAAAAAAAATGTGGTTGAATAAATATAAAATTGCTTTCAATGTTTTATTTCATATTTTGTAAATACATACACTTTACTCTAGCAGGGTTTTACATTAAGCGCTGTTGTGTTTGCTTGGAACGAGTAATATAATTTGTAGGCAAGGACCAAGCCATGGAATATCATACTAGCTTACAATAACGATAATCCCTAAATTAGAAGTATGTTGGTGGGGATTGGGGTAAAATTATATTCAAGTCATTTTTGAGACCCAGTGAAATTTTATTAGAAAGGGGCGAATTTCTGTACTCATCTGATGACCTGCAGTTTGGATTCAAAACTGATTACTCGACGGCTCTGTGCACAGGTACTTTAATGGAGTGTGTGAACTATTATTTATCTAATGACACTAATGTGAATCTCTTGTTTTTAGATGCATCTAAAGCATTTGACAGAGTTGAGTACGTGAAATTATTTAGGTTATTGTTAAGCAGAGGCACGTCGCCGATTTCGATCCGTTTATTAATACACATGTATACTAATCAAAAAGTCTGTGTTGTATAGGACAGGACAGTCACAGAACCTTTTGCATGTCTAAATGGTGTCAAGCAAGGTGGAGTTCTTTCTCCCATTCTATTTGGAATATATATTGACGAGCTTCTGGTAAAATTGCAGAAATCTGGATTCGGGTGTCATCTTGGCCATGTTTTTATGGGTGCCTGAGCATATGCTGACGATGTGGTTCTAGCTGCTCCTACAATGTCTTCTATGAGTAAACTACTGGGTATCTGCAGTGATTTTGGGAAGGAGTATAATGTGATATTTAATCCCAAAAAGACAAAGTGGATGACGTTTTCTAACGACGATGAATATAAAACAGTATTTTTAGATGGTAAGCCAATTGAACGAGTGAACCACTTTACTCACCTTGGTCATCTTATCGGTCCGAACTCGTTCAACAAATGTCTGCAAGTATGTTACCATAGGTTTTTTGCAGACGTTAACCTTTTAATGGCTCAGTTTAGAAAAACGTTTGCTTCTACACGTCATCGTTTGTTCCAATCATATTGCATGTCTTTTTATGGCTCCCAACTTTGGGACTTCTCGGGAACAGAGGTGGAAAGAGTTTTTATATCCTAGCGTAAGGCGGTCAAATTTTTATGGAAACTACCGAGGAAAACACACTGTGAATTATTGCCACTTATTTGAAAAGATGTTCTAATAGAGATAATCATGCATTGTCGTTTCTTCAGATATATACTGAATGTAATTAATAGTCAAAACATGGTTGTTCGTACGTACGGCAAATTGTGCTTCCATGGCTCTCGTTCACATGTAGGAAGGTCCATAAACTTCCTACTTCACAAATATAACATAAGAAGAGATCAGGTACTTGGCAATGCTTCAGCTGTATTACATGCAATAAAACCTGCGACGCACAGCTCTGATACAGTGAGAGCACCGCATCTACAATCCGAGAGCTGTGTGATATTAGAGACCAGAGACTCACTGCTATTCTAGAGCCTGCAGAGATAGAAATGTTAATTGAAAACCTATGTACATGTTAATTATTGCTTTTTTACTTTTTCTCCTCTCACCAATCTAGCGTCCTGACCATTGCCAGGAGGAAAATCGTACTTCCGTATTGGTGTGATGGAGATGTGATACAATGATTGTGGACACTATGTTTTCTTTCCTTTATGCTTTTTCATATTTGAATTGTCATATTCTGTAAAGAAATGTGTACTCCGAGTACGAAATAAAGATATATATATATATATATATATATATATATATATATATATATATGTGTGTGTGTATGTATATATAAAAGATAGAACCAGCATACATACACACACACATACATACATACATACATACATTAATACATACATACATACATACATACATACATACATACACACACACACACATACATACATACATACATACATACATACATACATACATTATATTTTGTGACCATGGAACGGCGTGTCTCGAACCAGCAGCCTTCAGCACCAATCACCTAGCCGAAAATGGGAAATGCACATACCAACTACACCAAATCCCCATTCTTCAAAAGAATGATTCAATGGAGGTCGGTATGCGTGAATAGCATGATCGACACGGCCGAGTTCATTGTCATTAATCCAGTATAAGTACTGTATTCGGAGTTGTCCCACATCCGGGACTGTACACATGTACGTCCATCAGCATCAAAGGAGCACCGAAAATATATCATGTTTTGTGCGCACGGAACGTTCGGGTCTCTCTCTCTCCATATGTGTGTGTGTGTGTGTGTGTGTGTGTGTGTGTGTGTGTGTGTGTGTGTGTATTTGGCAAAAGCTCAAAACAAAGGAAAAGCCTTTCAGAAATCTGCTGAAACGTTGGCAATTGCATTTTCCCGTTTCACAGAAACATCACAAGAATTTGAAATAAATATGATACAGTATTATTTCAAGAACTAAAACTAGAACTCTTATGGGACTTGGTCTTACACATAGATTACACCTGTCTGAATTTGACCGTTTTTTATGTCTCTACTACTGACCATCATCTGACAACTTTTTCTGAATATGCTCCAGTGCATATGGTCCGTGTGCAAGCAGCTTCAGTTTGTCGGACACTCAAAAACCGATCAAAATACAAGAGTGTTTATATATACGTTTTTTATTGTGCATGTGCATAGGATACATGAAATAATACGTTTTGATTGTAAATGTGCATAAGATATATGAAATATCTTTGAATCTGTTAAAATGTTAATCTTTAATACAAACGTTTGGGTGTTGCTATCGCTCACCTGTTCAGCCTATTGAAGTACGGAAAATCTTTCTTCACTCTTTGGAAACTACTCTTGCGAAAGCTATTAAATCCAATCCATTTATTGTTATAGTTACTGGTGCCTTGAACAAGAGGTGTGAGGCGTGGGAATCTGCTCATTGGTTATCTCTTTTTCACCTGGTATCCAGACATAACCTGTTTCAAATTACTGAGGAACCCGCCAGAACTGATAAATATTCAAACAGTCTTCAGGATCCAATTATCACCGATTCACCGTACCTAGATACTGGTATTCCTGCCCCCATTTCTAACTCAGATCACTCTGTTGTGTTCTGCTCCTTTTCACTCCGGCCACAAAGACACATCCCCTCAAAGGCAAGTAAAGAACTTTAAAAAGGCGAACTTTCCAGACCTTAATGTTGCTCTCTCCCACGCTTCGTGGATGCTGGTGATGAAGTATTTGATACTGTCTATGATGTGTCATATAGGTCCAATCTATTTTATCCACTGCCAAGGAATTCATCAACCTTCAGGGAAGTTACTGTTCCACCTGGGCACAAACCATGGATAACCTAGGAAATTAAAAAATACATTCGTCACAGAAATCGTGCATGGAAGCGTGTGAAGATATCTGTCAGCCCGTGTCCTTATATTTATGATGCATATACCGAAATCGACAGCTGCTATCAGCTGTACAAAAAGTGTCGCATCAGAGTTCTCAACTTAATGCGGCAGTCCATCCACTTTTATTTCTGCAGACTGGGCAGTCAACTTGATGGAAAAGATAGTAACGCTTAGCAGTGGTGCAACCTCTTTAAGTCTGTTCTATGATGCAAAGTTGATGAAGGCATTCCACCAATCATCGTGGATAATGAAAAATTGTGTCTTGCATCACTGAGAATGCGAAATATTAACGCGTACTTTGCAAATTGGTGCAGAACTACTCCCGATGTTGACTCCCCACCCTTGCCTGTTCTTCCATTTCAAACAGAGGCACACCGATCTGATATCATTTTTGATGAAGATGCTGTCAGGAAAGTCTTATCTTCCATTTGGCTAAGTTGTGTGTGTGCTTAAAAAATACTGGCGAGTCTATCTGCAAACCTCTCACAAAATTCTTTAAACGCTCTCTCTCAGTCTTTCCTGTTCTGTGTTAAAAAAACTCTAATAGACTAATAAAATATATTACCATTCAATCTCCTTATTATGTATTGTCTCCAAAGTTTTTAAACGCCTGGTCTTTAAGGCCTTCTATGAATTCCTCTTTGACAATAATTTTTTCACTTAAAAACTTTGGTTTCAAGGCTGACGACTCGACTATAAATCAATTTGTATATATTGTTCATGATATGTTTAATGGTCTAGATCAATTTCAGAAAGCCCTAATGTTTTTTTTAGACGTGCCCTAGTCCTTCGACAAAGTTTGGCAGCAGGCCTTGTATTTAAACTTCGTCAAGTAGGTGTCTTTGAGAATACTGTAATATGGATGGGAACCTATCCACAGAATCGGTTTCAATAAGTTTTTATTCATAGTCAAGCATCGTCTTGGTTACCTATTGAAGCTGGCGCACCACAGGGATCCAATTTGGTTCCACTTTTATTCCTGGTGTACGTTAAGTATCTCATTGCCGACATTACTTGTAGTAATGTACGACTCTGCAGATGAAACTAGCTTGTTTGTAATTGTTCAGAATCCAACAAAATCTGCTCGACACTGAAATACCAACCTTTCTCACATTCCCAAGTGGGGGAAACTATGGTGTATCATCTTCAATGCTGGTTAATCTTTGTTAGTTATCTTCTCCACCAAAATCAATAAACCATATCATCAACTCTCACACCCCTGTTGGCATTACCCTTTGCACCGATCTATCTTGCTTACATGACGTCCTGTTAATAAGGCTAGTGAGTGCATCCGGGTGTCTCTGAGAATATTGTGACATGGATGGGAAGCTGTATATCGAATCGATTTGAACGACTTGCTATTCAATGTCAAGCATCTTTTTGGCAACCTATTGAAGCTGGCGTACCGCAGGGATCCATTTTGGGTCTAGCTTTGTTCCTGATGTACGAAATGATCTCATTGACATTACCTGTGAATTACGACTCTTTGCAGATGAAACCAGCTTGCTTGTAGCTGCTCAAAACCAAACAGAATCTGCTCGGCACTTCAATGCCAACCTTTCCCACATTCACAAGGGGGGGGGGGAACTATGGTGTGTCACCTTCAAAGCTGTTAAATCTTTGTCTGTTGTCTTCTCTACCAATAGCAACAAAACATATCCATCTGTTTATATGAGTCAGTCAGCTATACCTGAGGCTAGCTCCCACAACTCATTTGGCATTACCCTTAGCAGCAATCTATCTTGGAATGCTCACATAACGTGCTGTTAATGAGGCTAGTCAGCGCATTGATCTATTCTACAGGTTTAAATTCAAAGTCTCTTATAAAGCTTCAATCAGGCTAATGATTAGACCAATCATTGAATATGGTTGTGTTCTTTTTGACAACTATGTTGCAGTTCTGTCAGAGATATTGAAATCGATAGAGTATGAGGCAGCAAAAGTAAGCACTGGTACATTAAGGCATGCTTCACACATCAAACTTCTGCAAGAACTGGGTTGGCTTAACTTGGCTAGCCAATGGAAATACGTCAAATTGATTCAATTCTTCAAAATAACTCACAATCTTACACCTTCCTATCTTTTCAACCTCCTACCGCCCCACAACAGATCTACATCATTCCAGGCTGATACCCAAAATTCAATCCAGTCACAAGGCTTTCACAACTCTTTCCTCAGAAACACAATCAAACATTGGAATAATCTCCCCTCTGATATTAGAGACTCAATTTCACTCCAATTTTTCAAATGCAAGCTTAAGGCAAGTCTCCTAGGCGTGGACCATGTCCCTGCCTTCTTTTCCCATGACCATCGCTTTTCAAATATTTGTCACACCCAGCTTTGGCTGGGTTTCTCTAAGCCAAATTTTGATCCTTATAAAGTAAATTTAATTCCTACTTTTCTCGCAACCCCTCTTTCCCAATGGAAGGCATTACTCATTTCTTTTTCTGTCCTATATATTAGCCATTTAGGAAGAAATTTTTTGACGGCACAATAGCTCTCATAGCTCCAGGTCTTCATCCTAACATAAATATTCACATTGCTTGTCAAAGAATGCTTCAAATTTTCCTCTCTGGCAGGAAGGAACTAAGATGTTCTCAAAATACAAATATTTGATGTGATGCAAAATTATATGACCAGAAGTAGGATTTTGTTTTCTAAATCTTTTAATCATCAACAGCATTTTGTGTCTTTCCTTTTCTGCCTTTTTTATGAAATATAAATATCACTACCGATATTTGTGATTCACTTATGTATGAGTGTATCTATTCAATTACTTGCTATGTTTATTTGCTTGATTCCTTATTCAACAGTGAATGACTATTAGTGATCAAGTATTATTACTTCTACCATTGTTATATGCAACTGGGCTCTACAGTAACCTGCCACTGACAATGTTCATATTTCATATGTACTTTCATATGTAAATATGTATTGGTCACATAGTTTGTAATGTCCCGTGTGTATTGTATCTTTACTGTGTGTCTCTCCATGTCTGGAGAACCCATCTTATTAGTCATATAATGCACTATAGGGTAATCCATAAAAATATGTATAAATTAAACCAAACTAAACAATTTAAGTTTGCAACACACACACACACACAGACACACACACACACACACACACACACACACACACACACAATAACCGCCCCCAAAATCCAAAAACTTTACAACGGTAATACTCTCCACAGCCACTATGGTTACTTAGTACGAAGAAAGTGACTGCTGTAGCTTATAATGCTAATATGGCGCTGTGATTTTAAGAAAAATTCTTTTCTTTATACCCAACAATGCTTATATTTGTTTACAATTGTGTGCACTGTTTCAAACTTTCCCACAAAAATAGAATGAAACCATACCAGTGGTCCTATGATCAGATTTTAAAAATTGGGCTCACTTACTTGTTTTCTGTCAGATTAAATCCCAGGGAGTAAGCATTTTATTCATATGTCACAAACTTGACGCAATATGGCGAAACATTAGCCCAGATTTTACAGCAAAATGGACTTTGATGTTTGGAGACTTTCAAAGAGAGTAGTAGGTGTCATTATGGGATTTGTCTTACATTTCTGGTGCAGGGTGTCCATTGTTGCAGTACTTGCTAGGATTTCCCTCAGCTTGTAGAGGTGGTCAAGCTTTAACTGTTTATTTTATAATCAGTGGGACGTAATGTAATGCCCCAGTTTGTTTTAACTTCAGTTATGCACTGGCAGGTGGTTAACGAAGGTAAGGTATCCAGCCAGAAAGGGTAATACTGGCTCAGAAGAAAGTCAAATTATTCTTATCTGAACTTGTATTATATGAATTTAGTAATTATGTTTGGTTTGGTAGGTATTTTTTTCATATTGAAGCTCCGCATTAATAAGCAAAGGTTTAGTTGTTTAGCTAATGCGTCGACACATTCGTATATTTTTTAAAAATTATTTTGTGGGTTCTCTTCGCTGAAAATTTATCTTAGACAAGGAGCCACTACTCAGACATGTATGGGTACAGGCTCCGAAACATCTTTTGAGTAGTTACCTGCTCAGGACAAAAGGACAGAAAAGACGCAAATACAATTGATTATCATTTTACACAACAATAATGTGATCTGATAAAGCATCCACTATGAAGAAAATATTGATTAGCATCTGTTTAATTGTTACTTACACAGCATATTGCAATGCAAATCCAGATATTCAGAGCTTTGCTCACTACTGTCAGCGCTGAGGAATGAACGAGCTGCTGTTGAAGTTTTATGCTGAAACTAAGCCTAGTACTAGTAGTAGTAGTAGTAGTAGTAGTAGGAGTAGTAGGAGTAGTAGTAGTAGTAGTAGTAGTAGCAGCAGTAGTAGTAGTTATAATAATGAGATAAGTTCAAAGCTTTGTGCTTTTTTCAGGCCCTTCTGAAGTTTTTTCAATCTGGATATGTATAATTTTATTTGATACCAGCATGGTTTCACCACAAGTAAACTGTGTCTGTGTATACCTAATGGAAGCATGGTGTTACGTTGGACATCTGTTAAACTGGAAAATAGCTTAAATTATTTTTTACAGGTTTACACAATATGGTAGCTGTAGAGCATTCAGATTGTGAATTTCCTTCATTACCAAAGCATCTCAAGTTGGCCTTGATGCAAAAAATAGCCCAAAACGGCACACGTATCATTACTTTTGCTATAAGCTCACCAAAGTGTACACCCGACAACACTAGCATGACTAGCATGCCTCAACTCTCAAATCACTTTCAATGGATCATAAATAAATTGTGCACCTTTCGAGTGTGCCGACCGGAGTGCACATTAAAATATTACACATACTAAATTCAAGTGCTGGTAATCAGATGAAAGAGTTCTAGTTAATAAACTTTCCAAAAGTAATTCCAAAATGAAAGTCTTTTTTTTTACTGGCAATCTTAAACTACCTGGGATTGCTGTTGCTTTAAAGGATCTGCAACGCACCACTTTGTGACAACCTATATTGGTAAGGCTGGTGATAACTTTGGACTTCGTGCAAAATATATTACATTGATGCTTTTTAGAAAAAGAACTCTGTAAGTCAAAAAATCACAAATGTAAAAGGTAACGCTGTTTATGTTGTACACAAAGACAATGCAAATAGAGTGATTGATTTACACAAAGATATACTTACAATAATTTTGACATAAACATTTTTCTCTACACCTGCTTGCCTGTGTAAATAAACTTTTACTGTCCACTCGGGCACAGGGTCTGGGCTCGGTGATTCTTGGATTCACGATAGGGCACTTCAGACAACCAGCTAGTCAAAAGGGGAGAACACCGTACATTGCCAACCAAGAGTAGGTTCAAACAAACTCATAGCAACCTATGTATTCTATGTAAAACATGCTGGTCTTAAACAGTCAAAACTATACTTTCCGAGCATCAAATTACCATTTAAACCCAAGTATAAATGAAAAGTATTGTTTATAAACATCACTGATTTGCAATTCAAAACAAATGTCTAGCTTTCTGTAACCTGTATCAAAAAAGAGTTTTTTTTCACATTGGAGTGAATGGAAATACACGTGTGTATGCACCGAGCAGAGATAATTAGGTCAGTGGTTTTGATGTCACAGGGAATCCAAGAATTACTGAAAATCAAACGTGACCAGACCCAAAAGGCTTCTCGGCAAGCAAACAACTGCACACTCCCTGATGACAATACACGTAGGTTGCATGACATACAGGTTTCATCGGCTTGAACACGGGTATTTTGAAGATGCTGATGCCTTGTACAGTATCACCACATGCACCAAAACTAATATCCCAAATTAAGGATCAGTTGCTGTTGTTTAGAAATCATACCCAGGTAAGGAATGTCACAGCCTTTCATGTACAGGTAGTATGAAAGAAAAGCACATTTATCGTAGAATACCACATAAGGTGGATTTTTTACTCTCAATGAAGTAAAGAAAAGTTATTAAATATAGAATACATTATATAAAATAAAATGATGTTTACAAAATGAATATCGAATAATATTTCTTATCACATTTTTGGTGTCAGCAATCGAATAATTGAGTTCTTAAAACTTGTGACTTTTGAATTTGCGCTATTTTATCGAATAGGCATCTATATACCCAGTTTCATGTTGTTTTATCGAATAAGCAGAAAACTTATTGAATACCAAGCACCAAGCCTCCTCTGCGGGGAGCATACAGCTTTTTAAACATGAACTCAATTCATTCAAGCGTGTAAGTGGAACTTGAATACCTCCTATTTCATGTGTTGGAATCAAGTTACCACTCTTGTATACTTCCTGTGGCAGGTTGGTTTCAACACGCTTAAAATTTACAGAAAGTCTCATCCTGAGCAATTGAGAAGCCAGCTAGGGTGTTTTGGTAACATCTTGAAGAAAAACAAAGAGAGAATAACAGACAATCTAGTGCGCTTGGCACTTGACCTGTAGTGTTACGCGCACTAACCCCATTTAATGCTGGTCAACAATAGGCATGTTGTGATAAGAGGAGATTGAAACAGCACTCAAAGCATCAGACCCGATGGTGTAATGGATAGCATGCTGAACTCTGGTACACACAAATCTGGGTTCTAACTGTTGTGAATGCTTGGACTCCAGTTTTCATGGTCAGAGGGATAAGCCATAAATGCCAGGCACCATAGACAATAGCCATGAATAGGTGTGATAAATTCCCACTCCGTAGTGACCTGGCTGGTTGAGGACAAGGCAAGGCGTGCATTAAAGAACAGATCATGGAACAGACCAGACATGTCCTAGGAGTGATTCCTAGTATGTGTCTATGATCAGCGCCATGATATCGTATCTCTGAGGATGGTTCTTGGAAGTAACCTGTTAGTTGCACGTAACATGGTAAATACAGTCCGAGCACAACATAACCTTGCCCACTTGCACATTTTCCCCATTTAAATTGTCTAAGTTCAATTGGGATTTCAAATGTTTCGGCACGCGAATATAGTTTATTTTCAATGAAACTCCGGGCCTGGGGAGCTCTATGAAAAATTAGAGTCCGGCGAGAAGAAAGGAAATGGGCTCGAAGGAGTATACAAGCAGGATATTGTTGGTCTTTTATATTCTTTCGGTTAAGGACGGAGCTCGAAGAGGTGGGACTATTATTCTCAGTCTGCATCCGACAGATTACTAAACGCAAAGGGGAAAAAATCTGACTTCCCATATAATGTTTGTGTCAAGCAGGTTTGCGCACGCACCAGAATGATGCTCCATTTTGCTTCCATTTACACGAACATGCGCATGCCAAGTTCATTTGCTGTTTTTCTGGCCAACCTGTGAGTAGAACAAACCGACTGTTCAGCTTTCAAATTGCAATACACAGGTTATGTCGAAATGCATGACCAAGACCGTTACATTGGATCTCTAAGCACATTGTTATTTAAATATGTAAACGTGCACGTACAGTGGAAAAACGTTTGTTTGACTTCAGCCAGCACCACACTTCACCAGACATTTCAAATATGCCCAAATGCAGTATACATAAAACTTGCTATAAACAGTCCAACGGCATAAGCCAAGAGGAAAGAGGTAAAAGACAACAATAGTAAAAAAAGAGGTCACCTGACCTATTATGACCAATAGAAGGGTCACGGTAACCCACATGATACCTCTCGACCAGTGCTATCGTCTGCTACTTCTTGTCCCTGGGTATATGCCATTATGAATAAATGTAAGGTTACAGTTGTACAAGTCTTATTCCAAGTAGCTTAAAGACCAAGTAGGATGCAAATAACATATTTGCTCTATTTCGTTGTATTTACTCATGCTAATAAATCTGATAAAGAGACATTTCCCACTTGGAGGCCTTTTGGTTGTTGTAATGCATCCGGTGCACATTAGGAATAGGGTGTTCAGTTATTTTGTGGCCATCACATGCCTCATTAATTGAACTGTTTCTGAGTCATATGTGGGTTCCATATTGTGGTCAATACTTGCCTCTCTAATTTACCTGTTTGTAAATGGAAAAAAGACAGTCTCAAAGGGAATTAAATGTTGCATGGGCCATACGCTTTCGGAGCATTTATAGTTATTTATGTATTGGTTTGTACTGATCCACCGTAGCTTTTTATGTTTGGTTTGGTGTGTTTATAATATTTTCGATTCATCTGACCCCTCAGAGGGCTTCGAGGGAATGGGTGGGGCGGGGGTCGGAGACTTGTGCATTCGTGTGGCTTGATATACCAAGAAACATTCGAGAAGGAACATTTATATTGAAAGTGTATCATTATTTAAATCAAGAAATTCATTGAATTTAACTAGACGAAAACGTGCTTAAATAAATGTCAATGTCACAGTACCCGCATTCTGTTCTTGTTTGGTATAACTTTGACGATATTTTCAAAACCAGAGGTCACTCCAAACAGCCATTTTTGAGCCAAAAGGCTGAATCAGGCTTGCTTGATGAACAGACAAATCTTTGTGTTTTCTTCGCTCCACTTGGAGTGCTGCCTTTTGACTACGATAGCTGCTTTAGAGCTGGAAAAGCAATTCAATTTCTAGCTGGTTTACTGTGATCACCACATGCTGCAGCGCAACAGGCACACATACTTACAATGGCCAAAACTGATAATGATAAATGTTGGTGATTAGTTTATCAGTCCATGAGAGCGGCGAAAGTATAGTTTGGTTACCCTTACTGCATATAAAATCATGTGAACGTGGTAGACCTAATGTAGTAAAAATAATACGGAGCTATGTTTGATTTGGAAGCAAAAATCAGGCGGGTAAAAGAACAATTGTAAGCTTGGTTAGTGTATCTATAAAGCGCTGTTGGCAAATGGTTAAGTATGGTAATATTCTACGAAACCGTATTCTTGGATTTTAAAAAATGGCATTGTCAACCAGGATGTGAAAGTAGCCGAAGTAAAAAACCTGTTTCGTACTACTGGATGGACAAACGTCATAAAGTTTCTGCTTATGCGGTATAAAATGAACGGGAAATGTAATTGATGAAATCTAATATAAATGATTGGGGGGGGGGGGGTAATGCGAGTGGTTAGCCTTATGAAGAGGACTTCAGACGATATGAGGAATACATCACTATATTCTCCCAAGATGTTCTTCCAATGCCTTTCAAATAAATGAAAAAAATCAATTAGTCAATGTATATGTACCAACATGCAAAACGGGTAATCAACTCTATGAGTCTTTCATTAAGCTCTGTCTGTGCGCTAGCGGAATGTTTAAGATTACTGAATTCACCTCAGTGAAATAATTTGTACCATATCCCAGTAATAACATTTGATTAAAGGGGCATAAATTTCTTAAAATAGCATGGTACATCAATATGCAGTACAATCTCCCTTATTTCGACCTCTTTATGATAAGACCACTCTCCTATTATAAGCACATTTCAACAAACCCCTATTTTGCGTCTTTTTAATGTTTTGCTTTACCATATTAAGATGACTCCCTGTTAAGAAATATGTTTGTCAGTCCCCTAGATGGTCCTAATCGAAATATTTCCTAAAAGTTTCTCGTATTGACATTGTCAATACAACATTTTGCTTCCGCTGTTTTGCCTCTGGGTTTTAATTGTTTTCAGTGAATATGTAGTGAATATATTGTAATGAGAAAGATCAGCAACTACGCTAAAATCCCGAAATTAATTTTTCCAATTTGAAATAGCAATTGACCGCTAGCTTGATCTTAAGAATCACATTGCATACTCACCTTGCTATGGATATGTGAATAAAACTACAATAAATGCTTCAGATATTCTTAAACTACAGAGTCACGACTGTATGGATCATATACACTCATGGACAAAAATTAAAAAACAAATGGGTTATTAAAGGCCATTCAGTATGAAAATAAACCTCAATGGGGGAAATATATTTATGGGTTATTTCATGCCTCTTTTAGGGCCACCAACTACAGATATGCATGACTGATACTCGTACTGTTTGGTAAACAGAACTTTATTATAAGCACGTTGCTCGTAAAACAATTGACAGGACGGGCTACAGGTCCATTCGCTATGTATGCCTCCACTATCCACTGTCCTTAGTACCATGTTCCGCCTACTTGGCGATAACGCTGCGTGCGCATGTCCTCATGGATCGATAGAGGTTTTGGATCTACAATTGTGGGGTATTTGCCCATTCAATGTAAAAGCAAGGATCAATTCTTCTGTGTTAGCTGGGGGATTGTCTAACCTGTGGATACGACATGCCAACATGTCCCACACGTGCTCTATAATGTGTAGGTCAGGGCTGGATGCTGGCCATTTCCTGTGGATGTAATCTTCATGATTGCCAAGGTAACATGACAAACCTACCACGTTGTGGTCGGGCGTTATCACCTTGCAGGATAATAATAAAACTACACGAGTGAGAGTGCCTGGCCGTAAATTCTGCATGGCACCAGCGTACCAGTCGAGCGGAAGGATACACGAGATGCAGCCCGCCGCAGGCGGACCATCGAGTGTATCCTTCCTGTCCACGGGTACGCGAGTGCCATGCAGAATGTGCGGCCAGGCAATTGCAAGTGTTGTTTTATGTTTATCCATTGTATGTGTAGTCCAGAGTATTCTCGACCATTTCACATAAAAAATGGATAGTGTTGTGTCGAAACAGCGATCAACGACAAATACCGGTGCAGACGATAAATCAACATCCTAGGTGCGCGCGCATGAAAAAGGGGTCAGTGCGAAAGTAAGGCATGCACGTGACCGTTTACACGGGCGTGTGGATCGGCAAAAAATTTCACCCGGTGCAGAACGGCCCGTCCGAGGTTACTCTGGACTACACATACATAGGATAAAAAAACTTGCCCCTATAGCATCATACCCAAATTGAACTGCAACACTGTCCAGCATACTTCTCTCAGTCATTGTGTCATCGATGATTTCCAGGCTGGACGTCTCGTTCCACGTTATGGCACCCCGAACATTCACAGACCCACCACCAAACCTGTCCACAGAGAGCATGTTCTGTCTTTGACAACGGGTATTTCGGCATCTCCACGCTCGTACCCTTCCGTCATGAAAAAACGAACACTGAGTCTGGATTTATCAGTGAAGCATGGCGGTGATCTCGATACCAGTGAAGCCTGTGTTTTCTGCTGACATCAGTCATGATATGGAAAATGTGTGGAGAATAGGACTTTTTAATCAGCTTCATGCCACCAACGTTGAACCGCTCTCTCAAGTATACCCTACAAACAGTTGCTTCCCGCATATGATTTTGGTCTTCTTCTACTGTAGTGAATGGCTCCATGTACATACCATGAGGACACAATATCATCTACTTCATCCATGGGTCTAGGATGGCCGTACTAAAGTCTGTGGCTGACATCTCCCATCTTTGTGTGCTTTGCAATGAGTCGACATATTTCAGAGTGGCTGACACCAAATCCTGCTGCAACTCTGGACTGTGGCCAGCCTGCTTTCCCGCATGGACCCACAACTCGCCACTTTTCATTGCCGGATAAGCGTCGTGCCATGACTGGTCTCGGTGGTGGTGCTAGGTTCTCTGCCCAGATATCCTTTTCTATCTCAAATTTATAAGCAAAGACTCATTTCAGCCCAGCTTGGGCGGGACAGAGGGCTACTTGTGGCCCATTGCCTGCACATAACAACTAAAGCAGAAGACTGTCCCTGTATCCAAGTTAGTGCCTTCTGTCAAATTTCTAGGCCTCACCTTGTTGCGTTCACACCATCTTCGTCAGACATAAAGACATATGTGTAGATTAAAAATTCACCAACTGATAACCTGCCAGACTTACACTTTGAGCTGATATCAGTTAAATCTGAAAAATTTGCCTATACAGGACTCGTTGTCTCTACAGGAAACAGGGCAATACAAGATCAATTCTATGCCTGAACATAATCAAAAAGGTTATGTTATGATTATAAGTGGGGCATAAATAAACTGTATCACCAAGGAAAGAAGTATAGGGTATCTTAATGTTGTATTGCGTAACTTTTATCCATGAGTATATATTGCTCTAAGTTGGATTTTATGTGAAATAAATTTTAGATTACAGGTCTGACATAACAACAGTTTTAATAGCTACATAACGGGCAAAAATAGTTTAAAATAAATTAATCGATGAGGTATCTAAAGTAACATTGATTGTGTTCTGTAATGAAATGTGTAAATTATTGAACGTTATCAGCATAATGTAAGGAGAGAAGCGCATCGACCACACTATATATTACAGACCAACTTTTCTTGAATAACAACAGTGGATTAATGTCTAGAGTGCATGAACAAGGGCACATCAATAGCTATGTATATGATGTACACTGACAATAAAACGTTAAACTGTTTACAATCTCTATTTCTTGAAGTCTGGGCACAACTATTTAGTGACACCATTACCATGATATGATAGTTCAAAAATGAAAGCCTCTCTCTCTCTCTCTCTCTCTCTCTCTCTCTCTCTCTCTCTCTCTCTCTCTCTCTCTCTCTCTCTCTCTCTCTCTCTCTCTCTCTCTCTCTCTCTCTCTCTCTCTCTCTCTCTCTCTCTCTGCACAGACACACAAATATATATCTTTTGTCATTTCTGTGAACAAATTTAACACTTAATCCCTGTGACGGTATTTGGACAATTGTTTGTGGTTCAGCGTCAACTGCTGGCCAGGATTTAGGTCAAAAAGTCACCAACGGTTTGGAACTCCTACTCTGATTCTAGTGTTTAAAATGGACATTCAGTGACACGGTATAACGATATAATTAGTGTCGGTCGTACTGTAAAAATGTAGTATTTGCCCATTGTGATGGGTAGCATTCAGCAATATACGTTTACATCCGGCCGGTTCGAACTTCATGAGAGAAGCTCATTTAGGTCCATGGCACGGAAAAAGCAATTGAATATAAACTATAATGATAAGAATCATGGAGATACACGAGAAAGGCATGTGAGCCTAGGAAAGTCATCATAACCTCGTAAAAACAACTTGAAATCATTTCCCTTTCGCTTAAAAAAAAAACCACACACACAACACAAAAAAGAAGCAAAAACAACAAAACCGCAAATTTAATCGAAGAATTTGAGCATAACAAAGGCAGCATAGAAATGAATAACGCTCTGGGATGCGCACATACAATTGTATTCCTCGAGCAGTCGAACCAATCCATGACGGAATTAGTACTGATCACGAAATGACTGTGAGATGCATTTCTTGGAGCTAAATTCTATCCTTTGAGTAGGCAAAAATGTCTCTTGAAGACAGCAGCTTTCTTTGCGTTAGTTGAGCGCTAACCACGCCAAGGAAATCTTTTGACATGCGACATATTTTTTCATAGGCCTCATTAAAAGTTCTCATTCAAAATGTTTTTCATTACTGTTGAAATTAGTCAAACAGATTGAACGACACGGCATTTGACACCAAGCCGCTTTCGGTGGGTTTAGTGGCAAAGGATTAGCTGAAAATTCTGCCCTGAAAAAGTGTCAGCCTCTCAAAGTGAGTGCCTATACAAAGTTGCTCAGAAATCTTAACAAAAGTTGTCTGGCCTAGATTTCAAATATTTCCATGGTTCTTTCTCTGGTCTGAGGTTGCTAATCTTCAGTCATGTTGATTCTCCACATGATTCCCTACATGCAAAACACAAGTCTGCTAATTTAACGAAATGTTGTGAATTAAAGCAAAAACAGTTATTTAGTAATTTGCAATATCTGAACGTTACATCCCTGAAGCACAGCAGGAAGAATATGTAAGGCACACCAAACACACATACAGATACACACACACACACACACACATATATATATATATATATATATATATGTATGTATATATATGTATATATATATATATTTATACACACACACACACTCACACACACACACACACACACACACACATATATATATATATATATATATATATATATATATATACAAGGACGAAAATCAACTAGAGTTCAGGTATCCAATTAATTCTTCAACATCAGCACATGAAACACATGAGGTAATGCGTACGTCACACGAACTTCACAGACTTCACTCTAATTTCGGCGTGGGCGCTTGTACCATTATAACGGTTGTATATTTCACTTATTAGTTGTTTGTAATTATATCTGCGTCGTCAGTCATTAATCTGAAACTAATGTTGAATCTGCATGATATATATACAAGTGACTTTTCTGCTGTTAATCTGGAACCGCCCGTTGTCAATTTATCACATAGGTTGACCACTCCATTCTTACAACTCAGGATGCTATGTGTGAATTTTATGAATGGTTGGTTTTTGCATTTTTTAAATGTAATCAGGGAAGCATTTCCTATCATATAGTCAGTGAACATTACTTGTTAAGCTCGATATTCAAATTCAGTCCAATATTTCGAATCCGTCCAAACATGAGCACGACCAATTACATACAGGTTTTGAACATTGATCAAGCCATGCATCTGCCATTAAACTCCGAACAGATAACATCCACAAAATAATGACGACTCATGAAAAATAGAAGCCAACAACAGTTTTCAATGATGTCAAAGAGATTGCACCCAATTCCGTGTAATCAAAATTCAACCATGATCAAAATCGCCAGCCATCAAACAAGGCATGTCAAAATCCAGTTAGATTAAGATAGATATACACCAGAGATGTATATAGTATGGAGGAAAACAACAAAGGCTGTAGAGCATAATGTGTTGTTCTATGAAATCTCCACAGAAAATGAATAGCCTAGCATCATACAATGAATACTAGTTCCTTTTTTTGTACAAAGTTTCGTAAATGAGAGCAACGAAACGACATGCAATAATAATAATAATTTATATCAGGGGGAAGACAATGCATTTCCGAAAGGTGACATTGCATTATTGACATCGGAATTGACTTTGGTTAATAAAGTATTCCAGATCACCACACATTGAAGTCTTTCCAGCCAAATTAACCAGATGCATGAATTGGTCGACTCCACGAATAAGGTTTTTGGCTGGATAACTCATTCATTGCCGACTACAACTCAAATCAAAGTGCTTGAGATGAACTCTGAATTATCAAATGGATACTGTATTAATATGCTTTGTAAAAAGGAGTTTCGTTTAAGTAGCAGCATACCTGTAGCCCCATGGAATATTATGGTCCAGAAGAACAGGTTTCCTCGTTGCGATTTGAGGGAAGTTGTTCAGTCGGTTCAAAACTTGGCATTGAAAGAGGTAAACCGATCAACATGTTCATTCGGATTTTAAAATGACCATTTACTTTTACACAGATGAAGAAGAACACGATCCTCCTTTGCAGAGGCAGAGCATATTTCAACTAATTTTTGCATAGCTTTTCTGCCTGGAGTCATTAAGGTCAAGCCGTCAGCATGCAGCACCGCAGATGGAAATGTATAATCCAACGTGATATCCAAATCTAGAATGATCATGTTAAAGGTAATCACCTCATTTAGTAGCTCAAATAGAAGAGCTCTGCTAGCAAATGGTACTGAGAAAATTGTGTTGAGAACCGCACTTACTCTTTTAGTACGCGTACATCTCAATCAGAAACAACCTGCAATCGGGGGACTCTTTGAGCGTAGCTTGAAGAGTTTGAAATATTCCACTGTGTCAGTCATTTAAACGCATCTAGAAAAAAGCAACTTAAATTTGTGTCATGATGCATATAGTTTAAACAGATTTTATTCCACGATGATAGAATAATACTATTGTGTTAAGCAGGTCGAATTATTTCCAATGTGTTCAAGCATTAGGAAATTTTAGACACAATTTGTTTGAAATGCTCGTTCCATTTTAAGGATATATGGCAACTTAGCATTAGCTTTAGTGATGAGGGACACTTGTCTTTCGGTAACTCTCTAAATACACCTAAAAAGACCATCAAGTATGCATTTTTGGAAAGCAAACAACAGAAGGATCAATGCTGTAGTACTGTAGTAGTGTTCACTAGCTACAATGTTTATACAACAATTAACAAAGTGTATAGAACTGACAATCATTCTTCGATACAAATGTGGCTTCAACTCCTACGTTTTAACAGACTTTAATATCACATTAGTGGTATACTATAGAATACCCTATAAATGTAAAAGATGAGTCTCAAATTTTGAACTTTTGTTGTTGTTCCTCATATACAGCTGTTTGAAGTTGAAAAGATGACACATGAAAGGCAAGCCACCTTTGATCAACCTGGGTGATAAAATGGAACAGAAATTGTAAAATCTGAGACAGGCCTTTTTAATTCAATACATAAACTTCAGTTTGCTGCAAATTTGAGACCATATATTCAGACTTGTATCAGTTGAAGCGATATTTGTGCTAAATTATGATGATCACTTGTGTAATTATTAAACAAACATTGCAACCAATTGACAAAGTGAAATTGAAATGAGTAGCATCCGCGGTTTGTTAGTTTCTGAAAATGTGTAGTTTACCATACTTTATATCTGAGTCCAACGTTACATTCAGTTATTTGTGAAAGTTATTGCTAACTTGCCGTTTATTCTTAAATAAGATTTTAATACAGGACAGAGATGTTTGTGTTCGGATACATTTTCAATTGGTGGTCCTTAAAAGCGTTAGATGGGTGCCTAGGACGACGTTTCTGGACCATTGGTCTAAAGAAGCAAGATCAGTGTTCACGACCGTCGATTGAATAGGGGTCGCCAATAGTACGAAAAAAGGGACGCATCTTTAGTAGAGATTGTAATATCTGAGTTTGCAATGTTAACTGTCGCGTTAATATAAAAAAGGAAGAAAAAGATAAGGGACAAAAAACTGACCCTTGGGCCACACCCCTACCTGCGGTTCCCCGACTAGAAGATTGGACATTTAGGAGCCACATGCTGCTTATCGTTATGGCGGTAATATTCAAACCATGATAAAGGGGTGTGCGAAATGCAATTCGTTCAATTTATATGATGCGCTTATGCCAGACTTTGTCAAAGGCCTAACCAATATAAGGAAAAACAGTTCTTACTACCTTTCCCTCGTCGTGGTCAAGCATAATTCGTGACCGAGAGAAGGTAAGTGTATAAATTCCGACTGGTGTGCAAAGACAATGTTGTCCTGTGAAAGGTTGGCACACGTTTACTGCTTTCGCCGCTACTTTGCCTGTGAAACTTGAATGGGATATGGGACGGTAGTTATGGGGTAAATTATAATTTTTTTTACTGTTGAAACACAAAATTCCTTCCAGATTGAAGGAAACGAATGCTGATTTAAGCAGAGACTTAATAACTGTGTAAGAAGCTTATGGATAACCAGAGTAAATCATGCATTTGGTAGTGATGGTTAAATCATTCGTTTTTGAAGCCAAACTGTAGATTTGAAGTGCACAACCGATCGGCATCGTCGATCAACATGGCTCAAGCTAATAATTTACCTAGAAAGATACTCAGGACCTTTCCCTGGGTAGTTTTTCAAACCATAAGGATTTCTTCCTTATCTTTCAATTTACCCTACAAGAGCCTCCCCATTCACCAGCACAGAGCCAACAGAAGTCCGATGAACATCCAGAGACGGAGTGTTAGTGGGTCTTTCAGTATAATCATCATCATCATCATCATCATCATCATCATCATCATCATCATCATCATCATCATCATCATCATCATCATCGTCGTCGTCGTCGTCGTCGTCGTCGTCGTCGTCGATGCCATGTAGTATTGCGTCATTAATAATGGCTGTTGATACAATGATGCTTATACAATTACTCGAAGAACAATCATTTCATTTAAACGTATATCATTTTTAAAAACTAAAAAGGGATCGTGATCTTTATTCCATTGCGAGGGATTGTAAAAATTCATAATCATATACCTTAAGTTAATCTATAGACAATTTGTTCAAGAAGATACACTTGCAATCTTGGCGCATGTTTGAGTAATAAAACATGTTGTTATCAGTTCGATATTCCCTTCAGACGTTCAACGCTAGAAGAAGTACAATTATATACAATAGTATTTTTTGTTTGTAAAATAAGTATCAAAAGCGTTTTGATTCCAAAATGAATTTTTCTACCAAATTAAACAAATTACTGTTCCTAATATGATTTTTTTTCGAGGTCACAAAGTAATAATGTCTTCAAATTCAAAACGTGTGGGGATAATGATCTGAAATAAATGCTTCTTGATATAGCATAATTTGGACTCTCTAATATATGTTTCGAAATGTGGACTAATTTGGACCCTCTGAAAGGTAGTGTTACACTGTTTCATTTTCTCTTCTGCAAGAGCATTTGGGTGAGTCGATAAAGTTAAGTCTGAACATATCACTGTTCACAGTAGTACATTAATTTCATGTGCATAGGTGCATGTTGTATTTGTGGTGTCCGATCTCTTCCAGAGTAAAAAGCCGGGGCGTTTGCTGCATTTTGCTTCAAATTTCTTTTGAAAGCAAATACTGAATTTGAATTTCTTATTTCTAGAACCAAACGTGGCCTTGAAATGACAGCAGATGGAAAAAAAGGATTTTTTTCCTTTGCTCTGAACTGCATATTATGGGAGTGAAATCTTGAGCATGTCTAATCGGAATCATGAATGGGAGGGATTCTATGAAGTAAGTACGCAGGAGCTGAACCATTTTGAATTTTATACATGAAAACTAATTTTGTCTTCCTTCTATCGCTCAACGACTCCCATTTAAGGTGGAAGATCTGAAGCGGGCACCTTTGGATAACCTCTAATCACTTTTTCCTATATTTGGACAGTCTGATACTGAAACTACATGCTCCCAAAAATCCGATATGTGAACATAAAATTTATATGAGATAATTGATCTCAAAACTTTTGTTTACAATGAAAAGTTTAAACAGTGCCGGGCACGTGGATTTGTTTGCATGGGCATGATAATGAGCCATGTCATTGTTTGCTCGGTCATTAGTCCATGACCCTGGAAACCAGTTTAGCTATCGAAAAGGGTCACTCACAGGAAACCATTAGCCGTGGAAATAAGAATGGGCCAGTTCACACAAATCACAACCATTGTTCTAATTACTTTGAAATTCTCTATTGATGTAATAACAAATTAGCACAATCCACTCACTGGTTCCCAAATATGGAGAGCCGCATGTGAACTCACACCCAAACAAGCCAAGTGTTGTGTTCCCAAGTTTAAAAAGTCTAGATTTAAGGCACAAAATACACTTTTGTTTAGTGACAATATCACAGAGGTAGAGCTACGAGTTTATTTCACACAATAATTAAAACACAGGACAGAAGAAATGAGTATGTGTCACATTACAGCCATAAATGCGTAAGAATTGGCAACTTTTTCTTTCAATGCGATTTTCTCGGAACTGTTTTTTGCTCAGCCTCTGCAATTTGTATCTAGCCTCACAAACTTACAAATTGCCCTATCACATTAGAATTAACTGACATTAAAAGAAAATTATATCCAGGAACGGTTCCCAGGATTTTTTTTCTGACAACCCCTTCCGTGACTTTTGAAGCAATTTATGGAAGGAAATGAACAACATGTCAGGACTAAATCAAAAATTTATAACTTTTATTTATGCTATTTCAGGACTAACCATTGAATTCGATCCTGGACATGGAGACATATTTTTAATTTCTTCTGATTTCAACTTGAAAAAAAAAATGTGTGACCTCTGCACGAAAAATGTGAAAATCCTACCAAGTCAGAAAGAATGCTATACAATCTCAAAAAATTCCAATCATGTCAAAAAAAAACAAAAAACAAAAAAAAAACCCACAAAAAAAAAACAACAACAACAAAAACAACCTCTATTAATACAAATCTATGGATATGTAGTAATCAGAAAATATATAGGTTTAATGTACTTTGGACAAAATTGAATGGGTAATTGCGATCCAAAGTTGCCAGTCTCACTGTGCACTAGCTTCACAGCTTCCACCTTAAGTTCCCGACATAGAAGATCTGAGACTTTGTGCTGCGCCTGTGACGACACGCTCTGCGGCACGTTGCATACGCTCCAGTGTGTCTTTGCACGCTTGACTGCAGCTATCCTATATGACATTAGCACACTCTAAAATTGGTCTTATGAAGGTAAAGTACAGTTTTTCAAAGTATTTGCGATCCAGCTAGTATTTCTTGCCTCGTAAGCCTTCGACCCTTATTATCGCACGAACATAAATATAAACAAACATAATTTGACCATGATCCGTTGTTTGGCAGCGTGATACAAAGACGCTTATGAAATGACACATGAACATCAGATTTGTTTTTTTTTTAATGATCAACTTTGTTCCGAACTTTTGTTCGACCAGGTAACATTGACTTGGTTTTTGTTTCATTCAGTGAAAAAAAAACACCGATTAACCCAAATTCATATATCAAACAGGTCTGTATTCATTGTTACCGTCTGTAGACCGAAACCGTTTTTAGAAGAAATGTGAAACAGTGAGTTGTCATCTGCGACCATCCGTATATTAGATTCAACTATACTCGCTATACCATTTACAAAAAGTAAGAATAAAAAAGGAACTAGAATTGATCCTTGTGGAAAGCCGACATTTATGGTACCCCACGACAAAGTTTGTCCATTTATTACCGCTCTTTTTTTCCTGTTTGTAAGAAAACTATCAAGCCAGTTGAGTAATTTTCCCCTTGGCTCCTGCAGCATGTAGTTTTGTCATAAGACCCTGATGCCAGACTCTGTCGAATACACGTAAAACATTTACAAACAAAGTGTTCTCTTACCTTCAACCGTAGTCTCTAACACCATGTCATATATTTCCAATAGTTGGCAAACATTAGAATCGTTTTCTTGGTAGGCTGGCTGAAATTTAACAAGAGTATTATTATCGATAAAATGATTGAAACCAAATTTGAAGCTACACCTGTCAAATAACTTCCCCAAACAGACAATCAAGGATATAGGACGATAGTTAATTGGAATCTGCTTCGAACCCTTTTTATGAATGGGGGTAATATTTGCCGTTTTTCATATGTCGGGAAATGAATAGAAGTATTGAAAATTAATACAAAAGGGGGTTCGTAATGGTGTCAGCACAGTTTTTAAGAAGTTAAGGAATTAATTTGTCTGGGCCACATGCTTAAGAAATGTTCAATTAACTTAAGCAATATTGCTACTAAGTTATCATCAATTCGAAAACTTTCCAATGTTCTAAATTGGAAGTCAAATTTGGAGGCCCGGTGTCAAGGTCATTTAAAGTACATTGTTCCAAAAGGTATCTATGGAATGACTTTGCTTTGTCTTCGTTATCGGTAACGATTATATCACCATCTTTTCGGGGTGAAAGTTCAGATGTTGAAGCTTTACCCACAACTAGTATTTTTCTAACTAGTGTCCACATTACTCTACTGTTACTTGAAGTGTAAGACTGGATGTTTTACTGTATTTTATCCTTGTCGTTTACTTTTGCATTACTGGCAAGAGCTACTACCCTGTTTTTTATTCTTCTAAATTTTGACCAGTGGTTTGGGTTGTTAGTCAGTTTAGCTTTCTTGTTGTTTGTTTATGTTTCTTATTAATCTCTTTATGCTTTTTGTAAGCCATGGTGGATTTACAGGTCTAACTGTGATAAGTTTTGTAGGTATATATTGTTTCTACAAAAACATCTGACAATTTACATACCACATCGTACACCTTTAAATTTTGGAACGAACAATAGGTGGCTGACAATTTGTCCGCCTGATTTTTCAAGAAATTTGTTTCGGGACAGGGGATGTCAGAAACGAAATTGTTGAAAGTTGTCTTTGCCTTAATCCGCACGCTAGATTTTCATGTCTGTGTGCCAACACAGACATATTGTTTTTCTAGGAATTCTTTCTTTCTTTCTTTCTTTCTTTCTTTCTTTCTTTCTTTCTTTCTTTCTTTCTTTCTTTCTTTCTTTCTTTCTTTCTTTCTTTCTTTCTTTCTTTCCTTCTTTCTGTCTTTCTTTACAGGCAAAATTGTCCAACATTTCATTTGAAAAAAGTATTACACGTAGAAACTCCAAACTTGGCACAATTATACTTCTATAGACGAAGTATGGCCTATTTATAATGAGAGGTCATGCTTTTCAAAATTATGCAAATGAGGGCTAATTACAGTTTTAAATCTTCAATAGCTTATATACTACAGTATATGTGGTTCCGAGTGTATAAGAGTACGATCATAGCATGGTAAAGGTCATCTCAAATGTCAAGGTCATGTCAAGGTCAAAGGTCAATTTTAGACCAAAATATAATATTTGAAGTCAAGTTTCACTTCAGATAGAGGTCATCTCAAGGTCAAAGGTTATTTCAAGGTCAAAGGCCACTTTCGATGCTGACTTTCTTCTAGCCATAACTTGGTCATTTTTCATCCAATTTTGAGCATGTTTGGCTCAAGCAGTAGCTACTGTAACACTGCAACTTACATGTGACCTCTAAAGGTCAAAAGTCAAGGTCATTTGGACCTTTGGAAGTTTCATCCAGTCATAACTTGGCCAATTTCCATCCAATTCTGATCATGTTAGACTGAAAGTGTAGGTATTGCAACACTGCACATTTTTATAAGAACATGTAACCTCAAAAGAGCAAAGGTCATTTGGCCCTTTGAAAGTTTCCTCTTGCCATAACTTCGTCAATTTTCATCCGATTTGGTTTATGTTGGGCGTAAATTGTGGGTATTGTAACACTGTGCAATTTACATGTGACTTGTAAAGGTCAAAGGTCAAGATCATTTGTAATTTTTAATTTGCATCCAGCCATAAGCTTAATGTAATGTTAAGTACCAACGGATAAAATTGGTAGCATTTAATATTTACAACTTTTGAAGGCACACAGACAAAATTGCTTTGAACCAAATCTTCTTTTCTAGTTTATTTTGGTTTCGGAGCAGAAATCCATTATAATTTTTAGTACCATCAATTCAACTTATTGACGCTACACGTCTTTCTTAGAGTCTACCCACATGTGATATTTAACACCAGTGCTTTTCCTGATATCGGCTACTGTGATAGGTCGTGTGCAATTGCTTCTTTTGCCAACTATAACCCCACGATAAATTGTCTTTCTTTTCCCCTTTTCTTAAAGGTTTTGGATTTCACGAGATGTGCAATTCACCCTGGGATTCCATTCCTTGATCTCCTTCAATTTGGTGGGATGATACAGCTTTGCTTGTGTCTAGGCAAGCTGTGACAATATATATATATATAGTTAATATTAACAGAGTGTGGTTTTCATATGACATCTTTGCCGTTGATAACAGACCAGGGATTTTTTTTGGGGTGTCACTTAACTTGCTTTCAAGAAGACATTTACATTGGCCTTTGTAGGTTAGTTCCATTATGCTTCGGCATGCAAAGAGTTTAAACGTCTATAATAAGACAATTGGATGGCAAATTATATCTCAGAATGATTGCACGGTAATTCGATGAATTATCACTTGCATGCTTGACCACAGCTTCTAAAATTCATTCTGTCCAATTTCCTAACTAAAATGAAAGGACAAGTGTCGATTTTTAATAGTTTAGCTTTACTTTCAAAACAAAAGTTCAACTGGCAGTCATTAAAGTTTAAGGCATATACCAATGGTTAAAAAAAAGAGACCAAGTGATTGTGCAGTCATCCGAGGTATGAATTGTCAGTACGAAAATCACTCTTTGAAGACCAATAATATCTATCTTTTTTGGTTTGATAGTTCTCATGTCCACTTTACATCAAATAATAAAACATTTATTCCAAAGGAGAACATAAATCTTCATGACAGTGTCAACATGGAGCAAACACAGGAGTATATTAACTATTTCATGCATGAAATGCTAAGAAGGCCCAGAGGCAACTTACGTGTTTTATTTTTTGCTATAGTTGTCATATATATATATATATATATATATATATATATATATATATATATATATATATATATATATATATATATATATATATAATATACATACTATACACTGGTTAACGCTGTTGCAGCACATTTCTCTTTTTCAAAGGGCCCAAGCATATATCAAGATAATGACATACAACATGTATGGTATGTATGATACTATGCAGTTTAACTAAAAATGGACATGAAATCATTTCCAGAAATGAAAGTGAAACATGTGAGAAAGTAGTACAGACATGATTATTTGTTTAAACATATTATACATGTATTGCTATACTTTGCTTGCTTTGCTCCAAAGATTGAGCACCCGAAGTCTGAGTAATACCGGTGAAAACAGTAAGAATTTAACGCTCAATTGTAATAAAAAGGTTTGCGTTTGCGTGTGTTCCACTACCCAGATACAGCGTTCGGTAATGGCGCTATTGTAAGTATCTATGATATGGATAATTCTACCCTTATATTTATGCCACTTGGAAACCCTTCACATCAGAGAATTCATAATCGTCAGTTGTAATGTTGGTATAACCATGAGCCGGACGGTCACGTCAAGTGTGTTTGGTCATTGGCAGTGTAAGGTTTGAAAAAGAATGTAATATTCATGTATCATCCCAATCTCGATTTTAATAGTTATTATCTATTTTATCGTGAAAATGGTGCTATTTCAAAGTATTATCCATCAAGCAAAGGCGTAAATCAACATTTTCAATAAATATTGCATGTATTACTCTCAATATGCTGTCATTTCATGTTTCAAAAATCCATCATATAAAAGAGTAAATGAAATTTTAATTGCTATTAGCAACATTACGATTAGAGTAAGCCACCTGACTTTGACGCCCATCATACGGAGGTGTACTTCAGTGGGCAAATATTTATGTTCAGGCAAAAATGATTGTCGCATTGTCTTAATTTTTGAAGGACACTTGCGTCTACAATCTAATATTTGCAACCTTTGCAAAAATCCTACTCTTCTTCAAAACTAATTCTTCTAATATAAAGTTGTACAGAATACGATGTTTAATAACTATTCATACTAATATGTGCATAATTTTCTTTTGACAGAGAGGGAAAATGCGTGATAGCTATATGTTAATATTTCTGTTTCGTGAGAATCGACGGGGGTGGGGAATGAGTGATAGGTTAATATTCCTGTTTCGTGAGCATCGTGTCTTATGACAGTTGAAATATCTATGATGAATTGAATTTAGTGGAATATCAGTGAAAGCTAGACTGAAATGTTGCCTGAATTTTGTATATGGGCATCAATTGTACCTCAGGAAGACATGCTTTGTCGTGTTCCAAAAGAACACTTTTCTACTATGTTTTGGACCGTGTACCTGTGCCCTTATTTTTATATAGCTTGTATGTCCAAGTTAACAAATGGTATGCGCATACTTGAGTATTTTCTATCTGCGTAGAAAAAATTTTGTAAGGAAATCTTCACTGAATATCTTGTTATTGATATGCAGCAAAGAAAAGGGCATTCAAAAAAATTATTCCCGTGCAAAAATTTATTCTCAGGCTGCAGATGAACATACATACCTAATTGTCATTTTGAAGTTTTCTATATGTTTCTTTATAATCCGCAGATCTCGCTTAGCTTTACATCACTTTAGATATTTGTCCAGGCGGTTTCTTGGGTTTGGGTTTTTGGTATTTACTCATGACTCATACAACAGGATACTCTTGTTTGCTTTTCATTTTGGTTTAACATGGTTGTCATCATGATAGTGCCTCAGGCCAGGAAAGTGTTTTAGTTGGGTGCGTTGGTTTGGTTGACCCGGCCAGATTGAAGGCGGAACAATGGGCTCTGGCTTAGGATGTCTGACCTGCAGTGGCTGAACTTGATGGATTTGACAATGGAAAATGGCTGTAGTTTAGGGTGTCGAGGTTTTGGAGGGTATTAGGTAAAAACAAAACAAAACAAAACAAAAACGGACCACTATGCTGTAGTCCTTGCAGTAAGGCACTATTCTCCGACAAGGATGAGAAATAAAATGAAATGGTATGTAGAATGACACAGATATGAAGTTATATATACCTGTATTAGGTCCATTGGTGGAAAAACAATCAGTGACTTTACATCTTGCTGTGACAAAAAGAACATAGAAAGCATTGGGGGAAAGGGACAAACCATGTTCGTTAACAACGTTTAAAGTTAATAAGTGTAGTTGCTTCGTTCATGTGAAGGGTCAGAACGTTCCATAGCTTGGCCCCTTAGCGCCGTAGAGCGTATCTGCCATAGGAGTAGATATTGTGTTGAAAGCAGGTTGCTCGACATTATTATATCTTAGATTGTAAGGAGTTTATATCTTTTAAGCACATTTTCCAGAAAACTTGGGCTATTATGTGTTATAGATTTGAAAGACTTCCATAGATAGTTTGCGTAGGCGACTTAGATATGCTTACTGGTTGTAAGAATTCAGAGTACGAAGCGTTGGGATCATTCAAGACATAGCGAAAGGCAGGTTCTTTGATCTTTTCCGTTTTATTTGTATCAGTTTGTGCACATAAGTGCCAAACAAGAGGACAATACTTAAAGCTAGACAGAATGAAAACATTCAATATTAACATCTTTTCTTTTTGACTACGTATTGTAGAGAGAAACGTCACAAACAGGGCTAGATACGCCTTTCTGACAAAATTAGTGTCTTTAGAGAAGAAAAAGTTTACAAATGTCAAAGCCCTATTCATTTAATGCTCCCTAAACTGGATATAAGAAGACATTTACATCTGCCAGTAGTAAGCATTCTTTATTTCCAAAATATTGTTAATATCCCGCTTGTCCGTATGGGCAGCTGTCGGTAGCTCGCCAGGCAAGACTATGGTTACTAAGACCACCAGGTATGCAGTTGTGGCGGGAAATTAAAATGCATGTATCATACTCATATTTTTTGGTGTGGCAGCTTCGGGATGCACTTTTTCTCTGGAGAAGTGGAATGTCACAAACAGGATGTAGTTCCCAGGACAGTGGATAGCTAATACAACTGCACCTGAAACAGGAGACCAGCCGTTAATTTTAATCCTTTTAGAGCTAGAGTTTTTGGACTAGGGCATCATTTGTTCTCGCTGTGCACCTAAGGTGCTGGAAAGAGATTTCCAAACCAGCCGCTTGTGGTGTCAGTTTTTAAAGAGTAGCTGCTTTGTTTGTATGTTTAAGGAAGCGTCAGTATCATTCCCGCAATCCATGTTTGCTATTAACTGTCAATACAAACACTATCAATGTTCCCTGATAAAATAAGTTGCATTTATTCTCGGAAATTAGGATCTTGTCATCGTTGTGCTCCTGTCGTTGGCGTCATGTATTTGCCTATGCATTCGCAGATCTGACGTACATGTGTGTAAATCCAGACCATGCCATCTGGTCAGCAAAGACACGATTGGTTGCCACAGGCAGGTCCCATAGGGTTAGAAAAACATGCAATAACCGCATGTGCATGGGCTAATATATCACGGCTACCCAAGAAGAATGAAGACGAATGTTATAAACATTGAATTAATGTAGCCTTCATAACACTGATTGTTTTTATCGGGAATCTGGGCAGTCTTTGGTGACCATCTTATGGTTATCCAAACGTTATGCGTCATTTCTATCATACTCATAGTCTCTCTGTAACAAACAACATCTGCAGGTCCCTGATATCACAGAAAATTGCAAACAGATCCAACTTTACCCACAGTAAGGTTACCTTGATCGACGACTTTTGCATACGTTTCATGCCTTATTTGTACAAACATATGTGCACAGAAACATGTGTTTTGACACATGGTCGTTATATCATTAACTCAACATCACTTTTCCGCACACGATTTTCTTTTAGAAATAAATTCCAAGTCGTTTTGAGTTTGCAGTAAACTGTTGTAGGACCTGTCCGTTACAATTACTTGTTTGCTCGAGACTCAAACAGGTCTTTAATTTTGATCATGGTAAATTTGCCATTTGAATAGATTACACTAGAGCAAAACCAAACAAAACACAGCTATTTTTCAAATGTAACTGCTTTTTTGATCTTCATTTTCGATTATCGCTTTTCCAGTTAATTGCATGGTGAGTTTCCGTTTGTTGTGTGTGATAAGTGTGTTATTTGAGCTCATTTTTTTAAGGTACAGGTCTCCATAGCTATACCTCTTATCGGGATTGTCTTGGAAGGGCCCAACATGCCTGCAAACATGTGTGCATGTGTAGTGGTAAACAATATCCACTCCAACGCCTAAGTTCCCAATAAGTCGTCCAACACCCACATTGTCGTCCGATTTCCCGGTTTTCGTAAGGTAAAGCAAATAGGGAGCATACATATTAAGTTACCGTCGAAATACTCGACCCGGTAGCTAAACTACGAAAATCGGTCGCAATGATGGGGAACCAACGGTATTTCTGACATTCTTGAGGGAAAAGAATGCGTAGTCGCAACATGTGACAACTCCTTATCATATCAAGCTCAGGTGTTTTTGGCGAACCTGGGACTTTTAAAATGGCCGTGTCTGTTGTGCAGATAGGGTTCAGCCATGCTTATCTGCCCAGATGTTAAACAAATAAGTCTCGACAGCGCTTCGTTCGCCCAGCTGTCGCGCCAGTGAGATTCGGTCGTGCATATTTGCCCAGATGGTGTGCCAATAAGGTTCAAATGTGCTCTATTTGCATTGCTGTTGCACCATTAACGTTTGATCGCGCTTTATTTGCCTGGCTATTGCGGGAATAGGTTTGACTGCGCTAATTTTTTTTCAGCTGTTGTGCCAATCTGGTTTGGTCACTACATCTGTCTGCCCTACTGTTACGGCACTAGAGTTCAGTGCCATGCATAATCGCGCAACTGTTGTGCAAACAGGGTTGAGCCGTGCTTGCTTTAATTCAGGACTTTCCCCCACAAGTGGAGCCACTGTGCACAACTGCTTTCTTGTCTCCATTCACAAGAGAACCCCCTTTGGGGGGCAAGCCTGCTTGCTTGTATACTTTTAATATGGGCACCTATCCAGGAACAAACCTTGGGTGATGGGAAAATATGAATGCATGTTCAGATAGCTGTGTATATGAAAAGAGTGTGGCATCTCAGCTGCAGCAATGTTTACACAACAGTGAGAGAAGGGAAACTTATTACAGTAAAGGACGGCAATTTTGGGAAAAAAATGCATTTCCTCAGTGAAATGTTAGCAAGAACCTTGTTTTGAGTTGATCTTTTCAGAGTGTACACATACATTAATGACTGTTGAGTGACTACTGTTGACTATGCTGCTGCATGATAGTGAGCAGACATTCCTGAACGTCAAATGTACTCAGTGCAGAGGTGTAAAAAACTATGCAGGTAATTGACTCAATGGTGTCAGAATCACCTCTCCCCATGCATGAAATAAAGACAGCCTCACCTTGGAGATGTTAGTTTTATTCCCCTCTCTTTACAGTAGAGCATTCAGCACTTAATGTCACAGGATAATGCTTATAATTCAGGACTTTCCCCACAGGTGGACCACTGTGCCCAGTGATTTTCTCACTTCCAATGCCTACAGAAAGCCCCTTTGCTGGGGTAAGACTACTTGATTGTATGGTTTTAACATACCCACTTTCCACAGAGCAAGGTTTACATGGTAAAATATCACGAATATCTCAGCTGAGCAAGTTTAATTATGGCAAGAAAATGGCCTCTAAACTATTAATGAAACACCACACTTGTATGAATGGTAATATCCCACAGAGCCATAATATGCTGTGGCATCATGAGCACAGACTGCCAAAATGTACTCAGTTTAAAGGTTTCACAAACTACTCTGCTGATTAACCCCACAGGTTTCAGAAACCAATTGACACCTATGCAAGTGTGGGTGGTCAGTACACAGATACGGACTACCGTATGAGGGTCTCAATAATTTTGCCTGTAAACAGTTTCTAACATGTTCAAATTAAAAATTCCTGGTACTTTACTGAGGTTTACAGGCATACTAATCAAAAAGTTTTACAATTTATGTTAATGTTTCTATAATTGACCTCAAATTACTTTAAAGATTAGTACTTTAAACATGCGTTATGCCCACAAGTGTTCACCCCAGCGATGCCCTCTCCAGTCAGCTGGAGGTGAGAAAAGTCTATGCTTTGCTGGTTCTGTGAAAGGAGCTCTTGTACCAATAGGCTCAGCCTTGCTTATTCGCCCAGCTGTTGTGCAATAGGACTTGACCATGCTTACTTTGCCTAGATGTTGTGCCAAAAGGATTTAGTCACAGCGTCCAGCCGACTAGCTTGTGTACTAACAGGGTTGGCGTCCATGCACATTCGTCCAGTTTGTTAGACAAATAGCCACTCCCTTTTTCAATAGGTTGTTATAGCGAAGTTGGTTGTTTGGCAAGAGCAACATAGTTTGTTTCGTTTGATACAGGGGTCTGCCCATACACACGAGTACTTCCTTGGTAAATGATGCAAACCAAATAAGCACCATGCATAGCAAATATAAATGTCCCGTATTGCTCCATCGATAAAGCTCTTTGTGTGGAATAAGCAGACAAACGTCACAGTGGTTACAATGCTTTCGCGGTGTCTTTCCCTTGTCACGTTGTCATCCAGAACGGCTACGTCGGTACAAGATATCCTGTTAAAAACGCATTCTCACACATTACCATTTTTCATGCTGGCACAGAACATCCTTCACAATATTAGGTGAATAGAAGTGTGCTATGATAAAAGGTGCTCTGTTTTATAAGTTGTATCAATAGGTCTCCTCACTGCCGGCTGCATCTTTCATGAGGTGACGAGAAAAGCCTTATCAGACTAAAAATACACCAGGTATTATATTTTATATGCTTTGTCTTGTGCATTATGGTTGCTTTATGCTGCAGGTGCATGGATGGAAAAAGGGAACTAGAGAGGATTAGCTTCATAGCTATTACATGTATGTCACTCCGTGTGTCTGCAATTATGAACTGTTCACAAATGGCACCAGCGAGCTGTGGTCACAGGTGAAGATATGTCTTACGCTGGAAATGTGAGGTAATGATCCTTGGGTGTGTTTATGTCACAAACCTATAGAAAGTTGTTATAATATCTCTATCAACATATTAAACATTTAAGTTTTTAATTGCACCAAATTAGGTGACTTTTAAAGTCTGTTACTTGGGTCATGTATCAGTTGGATGTGCGTATATAAAAAAGTCTGCAGGTAGAAGCTGGAATTGCACCTCTATCAATAATACTTTTGCAGATATTCATAATTTTCAATTTCTAAATATCTCTAATAAACTCAAATGTAAGGACTGTGACCTGGTTCATATTTTCATTGGATGCATAATTGTCACAAACGTTGTGTTATTTTTTTAAAAGAATTTTGGTGATATGAGATACGCAAAATTTCATTTGCATATATTGTGCATAATTTACATTGCTACCTAGACTTCTCTATTATTCCAAACCCAAAGCACAGTTGTTTTTAGTCAGAAGAAGGCAACAAAATTCGTCACTTCCAAGAGATATGCAAATGCAGGTATTATTCTCGCTTGCATCTTCCAGAATTTATCTCGCCTGTATTTTCAGAATTTATGTCACTTGTATCTTACAGTTTTAATCTCCCTTTTATCTTCAACAAGCAAAAGCAAAATGTGGCTAGAACGCGATCGCCTCTGCTAAAAGTTTATAAGCAATCTCGAAAAGTTGACCAGTGAATCGTTCTCTATGGTTTTTGTGGTTAAGTTTCCTTATTCGGAAAAAAATGTTGACGAAAGTATGAAAAGAAGAACTACAGCTTGGCACTATGTAACACGAAAACGATTTGTCTTTCTCAGAGGTGCCAACTCTCCTTCTTCATCAGGGACAATCCTTGAAATTAGCTGAAAATTTGACCGATTTAGGGGGTGTGCCCCTCATCAAAATCGACTGTTTGCTATTATATTCTTTGTCAATTATTTCGTGCCCGAAATGGTCTTGACTACTTGTCCCTGAAGTGACACTCTGAATGTTGGCATTCCTGCTTTCTTTTGCAATGGACGAAAAAAAGACAACTAACACCATCATTCAAAAAAAAAAAAAAAAAAACCAAAAACAAAAACAAAAAACAAAAAACAAAAAAACAAAAACAAAAAAACCATGCATATTTGGCACCATTGAGTATCAATATTGACAATGAGGACTGTCCAGTTTGATGCTTCCTATAAACTTAAAATATTAAATAGAAATTTGATAATTTGGATCTTAATGAGAGGTCGTATCAATTTTCTAAGTCATGTTTTTCACCTGTGATGCCTGCCAGGAGAAATATTTTGCAGTCCTGACTATTTAACAATACAGTTAACAATATCATAAAAAAGACGTTTCCCACCATTAAAATGCACACATCACAGAAATGATGTAAAAGTACGCGTTGAATGATCTTTATCTTAGCTCATTAAACAAACTGTTTCTCAGGCACTACATCAGCTGGTCGGAAACGTGTGGGTTATTAAAGTCAGCGGAAATTTCATGTTTCGCAAAAATGTCAGATTATCAGTCACGCAGGTACTGATCAAATAGAGGACAGTTATTTTATGTGTCATTCGTCAGTCGAGTATTATTGGACCAGATGAGCGCTGGGAGGTACAGTTCTCTTGCTTCAGTCTTGCGAAAAATGTTTCCTCGGTTTCAGTACTTTACTTGATATGTGGGTGGTGATTGAAGATGATTTGTTTTCGACCATTTAGACTGGCACTGCTCTTGTAGTTCATTTTATTTTACTGGAGTGAAATAATACTTGTAAAATGTATTTATGACAAATTCAGTTCACACTTTCACTTATGTACAGGAACTGAAACATCAATGGGGAACTAGGAAAGATGATTTGCTGCATAGCAAATCAGTGTGTGTGTCTTCAAAGTATATTGGTATGGCAATGTACAACTATTCCATAAAACAGGAGTAGAAGTTGGAATGGCATTTCTATCTATTATAGCTTTGAAGTTATTCAAGATTTAAAATTTCTACTGGTGCTATTTAGCAATTTAAATTGCTACAACTTTTATTTTTAATTCATTAGGTGATTAGGTGCCAATGGTCAACAACCCCCTAGTAGAAGTTGGAATGACATCTCTATTATACTGTTGAAGATATTCAAGATTGAAAATTTCAAATGCCCCTAATTTGCATAATTTTAAACATCTTCATTTCTCTGTATAAAACAGTCAAACTCCTTGTATGGAGGTACAATCATGCCAAGTTTGGACTTTCTATGCATAATAGTGTCCGAGAAATGTGTCGGACAAATTTCCTGGTATAAAAGAAAGAAAGAAAGAAAGAAAGAAAGAAAGAAAGAAAGAAAGAAAGAAAGAAACAAACAAACAAAGAAAAGTGTGTGTTGACACACACACACTTTAATGATAGACTGCATGAGCGGGAATCTTTCAGAGCATTTCCTGGACTGTGTAATTGTATATGAATAATGTAGCCCAAAATGATTTCTTTAAGAGCCACTGAACTGACTGATGTCCAGAAAGAAAACATTATCTTATAATTAAATTACCAAACAGACATAGCTATTCAATCAATGCAGCCAATGTTTATATGACAAAATTAACCCATTCAGTGATGAACCCAAAGGATATGCTCTTTGCTAATTCTTTCAAATTTGCATTGCTAATACAATGTGTGAAACAAATAAAAAAGGTCAGAATCTCACAAATCATTAGCAGATATTATACTCTATTATGATTGTCAGAAATTTTAAATCAGAATCCCCTCATTTAAAAGATAAGAATACTCAGTATATCCCTTTGATACTAATTTTACTGACAGTAAATGAAGACTTCTGTCCTGAATGAGTCCAGGGATGCCGCATTTTCAAAGGGTCATTTTGATGTCACATCTTGTAAAATATATACCAGGATTATGGCTTGTTTGCTGTTTAATTGAGATGTGACACCCCTGTAAAAATGTCCCACAGGTCTTACGATGTTGATAAAGGCTGGATTATAAGTGAAATCTATCGGGGGTAATAAAATACACATAAACTTGAGGAAAGGTTAGGGTTTATTTTGATGTGGTTACACTTGCCAGGACTTTGAAATAAGCTGGCCATTTGATACCAATCATTCACTGTCACTGGTCATGTGTGTTTGGTGGGGTGGCAAACACATAGCAGGGCCAGCTTCACAGTAAAATGGTGTCCCTGTAGCCGGATTATTTTGTAAAAAATCCAATTATTTGACGCTACAAAAGTGAAAATGAAACCCATATAAATGTCTACAGCAGCACCCATGTGGACCTGTTTACAAACACCACTAATTATAGCAGCGGGGTTGAGTGGCAGGGCAAAGAGGTCAGAGATAGGCTGTTTGGTCCACCGGCCCTGTGGTCACAACTAATGAGACGGCCCCCCAGAGCTCAAGTTAGGTGGAATGCACTGTATATAACATATTGAAGATTTAAAACTTTAATTAGCCCTCATTTGCATAATTTTGAAAAGCATGACCTCTCATTATAAAAAAGCCAGACTTTATCTATAGAAGTATAATTGTGCCAAGTTTGGAGTTTCTACGTGTTATACTTTTCAAATGAAATGTCGGACAAATTTGCCTGTAAAGAAAGAAAGAAAGAAGAAAGAAAGAAAGAAAGAAAGAATTCCTAGAAAAACAGAAAAGTGTGTGCTGACACACACACTTTAAATAGTGTTCATTGTGGATATACTCCAGTTATTTTCCTGTGCGCATCCACGATTGACGCGCATGCAATCCAGGTCCTACTATTGTATTGTTTCCTTAACCCAGGCAAAAATGTTAGATTATTACCTGGAAATCCGTGCACGATTTCATCAAATGAACGGATCACGTTCCCTTTTGTGAATTTGCGTACTATGTGTTGTACTTCGAGTGACATGCCACGTATGTAATTTTGTGACGATACATCAATTTTGCTCAAATGCCATTCACCCATTGCTGTCCAGATCCTCATGTTTTCATTGTCAAATTGGTAGCTATATTTATCTCTAAGTAATCACGTTGTTGCAGGTTTTAACCCCAAACATAAGATTTTTTCCCCGAAATTTAGAATTCGTAGCAGAAACAAGCAAAAAAAAAAAAAAAAAAACAATCTTTAATCAACGATCAAGATAGCTCATTGGTTTTCAAACCAAGAAACACAATTTTCATCTGAACTTTCTTCCTTTTTTCAAACAAGTTAATTTTCCTCTCCCATTTCCAAAATCTTAATTTCTTTATTTGATAAACATTACATTGTATTTTGCTTAAACAATAGGTATTTTCTTGTCAAAAGAAAATCATTTTTTTTTCTTTAAGAGAGCAAGCTTTCTCTGAAAAAAAGACAGAAAGACATTTTAAAAAACAAACGCTACCTTCGGTTTAGTTTAAAAACAAATGATTGTCGTCAAAGCCATAAGCTGTGGAGTGCTGACTTTTTGTTATGAAAACTTATCACACAGATATATATCGTAACATGGGAAAATCAAGGACTACTGTTCACAACCTACACACCGCCCTATGGTCAGTCTGATTCGAATCGTTTAATTACTTGATAATCCATTCAGAGTTTAAATACGGAAGCCAATGCTACAAATGTGTTGGGAAAATTATCTTGCAACCAAACAAAAGGTGATGATGGGATAAGATTTTTTTTACTTTCTTTGCATTTTGCTTCTCCGGTTTTTCTTTTTAAATTTTAAAGTCAGAATTTTTGTTTTGCGATTGTTTTCTAGCTGTTAAATATTTTTATTGCCAGCGTCAACTGAACACACTTGTCTCACAGCGTTGTTTGTAAAACTTGCGACATCTTTTTCATAAAACATACATACAGGTATCTACGATATATATGGTATAGTAGCGAAATACAAAATAAAACAGAATAAAATCCTTCCACTTGCCATATATCTCAATATTCTGATATATTCTGCACCAGAAGGTTGATAAGAGGTTGCATAGTCACCGAATTTCGTGAGAGACGTTTCTACAAGGCATAATTTTTGCATTTTCTGCTTGTAACATTTGTTCTAATTTGAGAAAAAGAAATATGTATTTCATAGGAACTATTTAAATCCCAATGGGCTCCTAAATATCACAGATTAAACATTTCACCTAATAAGGTGTCTCAGTGAACAGTGACTCGAGTCTGATTGAACAAAAGTGCATTTTAACTGTGAATCAGACAGGTCACAGGAACTGAGAGCCCTCCAGCTGGGTAAAGGACTCTCTTTATTAGATAAATTAGGTTAACTAACTACGAGGGCGTAGATTAAATATAGTATTTTCACCTGAGTGGGCATTTGAAGCCCTTAGGATAAAACTTTTACAATGTTTTGAAGCACACTTAAAATCATCATGGTTTTGTAAGCATGTAATGCCATGACACCAATATACAGCATTGCGTATTATCTCTCATGAAAACATTAATGTAATATGCCTTAATTTGGTAACGGATACAAATCATGAGCAGGCTGATGCATATCAAAAAGAATGCATAGACTAACATGCCCCACGCAGTTGCTGATCCCTCTGCTGACACTTTCAAGATGACGTAATTTATCGCCAGGTTTAGTTAGAGCAGGCATCAGGATGACAGATGAGGAAAATCGCCGATACATGTTTTCAACCCACTTCACTGCGTATGCTTCAAAGAATAGTTAAGTTTTAACTTATTTATTTAGTCTGGATAGCCCTATAGTACATCAAGATGACTGATATGTGGGTTCTTCAGAACATGGGGACACACAGTTGGTATGTACAAGACACACACAGGACAATACCAATGTTATCAATGCATAATATCAATGAAAACTATGTACGAATATCAATATTTGATAAATTATAGGATACAAGTTAACCCAATTTGAAGTTGATACAAGTTAAACCAATTTGAAGTTGAGTTCAATATTTACCCAGCAAGGAAAAATTATCAACATTATCAAGGACTGAATCGCCAGATGTGCGTTAATAGGTCGGTAGGCGGATGCACGGTGTAGATTATGCGTGATAGGGGTATGGAAAAATTCGGAACATATACCATGGTAACAAAACAAATGACACGAAAATACAGAAGGAACTCAGGAAATATGGTACATACTCCTGACACGGAAGTTAATAAAACTGACGTTACATATGAAATTATTATGAAAATACGGAGTAAGAAAAAACATATGAATACCTGTAATATAAGTTGTAAAAACTGCACATGGCCACATAAGAAGTGTACTCCGAAGTATTGAAGTCGATGTTGGAAGTGGCTGACCATAAGCAAAGTGATATACAAATTGCATGTCGTAATTATGGTGACGAAATACTGATTTTTCAATATCTTGAACCTGGAAACAGACACATGATATAAAAAGTGTGGATGTGTAATATCAAACTGGGTTTAACCCGAGGAATCCACATCATGTGCACCATACAACATAAATGAAACAGAAAATATATAAAGAAACAAATGTACGCAAAGAAGTATCATTTTCGGTCACAACAGGTGATCGGAATTAAATGACCTAAGATCGTGGAGCCATACAACATACATATAACCAATGACAAAGATCACAGAATAGGCAGAATACATGTAGAAAAACTATTTGGTTGAAAGTAACGCTGGTTTTTGAACAAAGAAAGACAAAAAAAAAAAAAAAATAAATAAATAAAAAAAAAAAAAATAAAAAAAAAAATAAAATAAATAAAATAAAAGACCCCAAAAAACAAAAAACCCAAAATAGAAAAAAAAAATATATATATAATGTGCGTTTATAACTTGAAATGTCAAAGTCAGGCTTGGTTGCGGTTCTGAGACGGAGTGTATCAATGGAAGTACAAGATGTTTATCACTGAAGGTACAGTGTACATGATAGGTAATTCCTGTGTACGTTATGTAATAATAACGATGAGATCATGACCGTCAACACCATGAGTGTTCATATTAGGATGACCGCGTATCTCTGAACATGTTAAGATCTTCTTTGTTGTAGATCTGGACTACTCTTTCTTGGTCATGATTGCCCCAGGGGTTGCGCTCACGGATGTACATCATTCCGTCATTAGTCCTACAAGAGTGGATTTTACCGTCTCTTTTCAAACCACGGGCCAAGTACATAATATTGGAACGTTTTTTTTTGTTAAGTCTTCCGTTATGAAAATCCCTGAGTTACTTTTTCTAGCATGAAAGAGTTTTTGCCCTACATTGTGCGATGTAAATTTCACTATAATTGCACGTGGTTTGCCACCTGGTCTTTGTCTACCCACACAATGAGATCGGTCAATGTCCTGTTCATCAAGGGTCACGTTTAACTTTTTGGCAACGTCAAGAACAATAGCGTCGGTGTTTTCACTACCACTCTCAGGTTCTTTTAACCAAATGCGAACTGCATTAAGGCGCCCATATTGTTCAGGCTCGTCTTGATTTTTTTTCCAATTCAGATATTTCATCCTTGAGGTCAGCAATTTTTGTCAATTGATGTACAGATTTGGCTTCCAGGCAACGAGCTTAGATTCACCTTCTTTAACAGCAATATGTTACCGACAGCGAGGAGAGACAACTATGTGTGCGTGTGCACGAATGTGTGCCTGCATCATGCGTGCATGCGTTTATGGTGAAATGTTTGCATATAAAATTGAGACAATGTGTTCCTGGTGGTGTATGACCATGATGTTACACGGGCGTATCTGAGAGGAGCTTTTCAGAAAGGCACTTCACTTCAATGTCTTAAATTGCTTAAGGTCACAAAGAAAATCTTTTGCCAAGAAATGAAAGAAATATACACCTGATGTTTCAATGTAAAACTATACAAAAATTGACTTTTCAAATAAGGCGATAGCCTGATTAAAAAAAATTAATCGAGAGAGAGAGAAAGAGAGGGATGGAGAGAGAGGGGGATGGAGAGAGACAGGGAAGGAGGGAGAGAGAAATAGAGAGAGAGCGAGCGAGCGAGCGAGCGAGAGAGAGAGAGAGAGAGAGAGAGAGAGAGATCTGTGGGCTTAAAACAACTTTGTTTGGAATAAAAAGTGTCGTAATCCAATTAACTGGTGTTTTTGCTGTGATCTTATTTGATGGGTCGATTTAATTAACGAGATTGCTCTCAGCGGCCGTTCGATCCACTTTGCAAAACACAAGAGTTCACTGGTGCGTGCACGGTCCACACCGCGGTCGAAACTTAGCAGCACCCCCGGAAAGATGCTTTCCGGAAGTAAAAAAAAATTGTACATGTGCAAGAGGCTTTATTCGCATTCAACGAAAGATAGTTGTGGGTGGTTGAAAATTTGAAATTGGTGACGAATTTGGGAACAATTTGATACCAAACACGGTGAGTGGAACCTTCCTGTTGCGATATTTTAACCTGAAAACTCTATTTGTTTTGTAGGTTTGTTGCCAGAAGTTCCATACCAAGGATTATTACAAGTCGATATGCTGTTTGTATTTTAGAGTCCGTGTTGCGCATTTTGAACAAAGAAGGTGTTTTGTGATAGTTGATCACTTCGACCGGAAATGCAAGGAAGGTGTATTTTATCGCTCACGTACAAGGAATATAAAAGTATCTATTATCCATACTTTTGCTATTTAATCATTCCCAATTTAATCGAGTATTCATGTATCATCTCGGATCACATTATCAATTGATTAGTAGGCTAGGTTCTGGGGTGGGAACTGGGACCAAACGTGAAAATTAAATATTATTTTCTGCAAACTACCAGCAAACACACAAAGCCCCACTGTCAAAAAACCCTTATTTCTATCTCTTCATTTGACTGTGTACTGTGTGGAAATCAAGGCAACTAAGCCCAATAATATTCTCATTTTGAAAATCATCTCTTTTTTTTTTCTATACAAATTTGTTTACTTGCTCCAATATTAATGTGTCATGTCAGCATCCAATGATCCCCCGGGGCGATAACAACACATTTGATGATCTACGTGTTCACAGAGTCTTTGTTACTGTGCGGTGAGGAATCTCCGTATTTTTCTTGCTCTCCGTCACAAATTTTCATTCTTGGCTTACTCTGTGTTCATAATTTGTTCCATTCAAGACTTTTTGTGAAGCTACACTGTAAAATATAGGTCCAAGATCTAATGATTTATACGTGCACACGTCGTGTTCATAGTCCGAATTTGGGGACATGTTGCGAGCACATGGAATTAGATGCATTTCATTGGATGGTGCGTGTAACCTGATTAAGTTAACCAATGACTAGCCTTGAAACTTCCATCCGCTAAAAAAAGTGACGTATTTTATGCTATCTTCGGAGGGATATCCCAGGAATTCATTATATTTTAACCAATAAGACACCTTGTTACACAAGAGACAAAATCCTGAGCTTTCCATCGGTATAACACATTATGGCAGTCGAAGAGAAGCTGCAAACGGGCAAAGTTACCTAGGTTTTTGCGCGCATTTTGGACTTAATCATTCACATTGCAACATAAACTGATGGGTGTTAGAGTTTTATCCCTCTGCCAGAGAAATACTCATTTAAAGGACAAAATGGAAATAGCCAGCCGCAAGTACTGAGACTAGTCTCTAATACAATGTACACGCTCGCAGGTAAATAAACAATAGGACCGAACCGTGAGCTGATGAATATGTTCGAGTGCACTCGCTTACCGTGTGCTAAGGGTTCAGCTCTGTTGGGAGCGGGATGCGTGTATTCGAGTGGAATGGGAATACACAACTTGCTTGCCTTATCAATCACATTATCAGTTAATCCAATTGCACAAATAGGGTTTGCCGGCAGCCTGAATGCCTAGACTACCCTCCTTCCCCCCCCTGATAATACATGTACCTTACAAATCTCATACAATAAAAAGTGTTATCACAGGAAAACTCAATTTTTGCGAGTTTTGATCAACATACTTCAAATGTGTCTCAGCTGTCAATCTTATGAGCAAATTTTATAAATTTGTGAATGAGAAGGATCACATAGTACAGGTCCCATTCAACAGAAACTCCTTGGTAAGCCAAGCTTCACTGCCGTAGCCAAATTCTTGTCTTTTGCTTGAACTTGTTAAAGGAATTGTTGCCACGATTGACCCACCAGGAATAACTTCGTTACTTTTTCTGAATCTAGGCAGGCAGAATTAAAGATAACTTGGAAAAGTCCGGATCTTATCTTGATACCGCCAGCAGCAATTTTTACGGCATTTTTTAATTCATTAATGGGTGAGTCTCGTTCCATCTTAATTAAGTTTCTGGTATCCGAATAGTGTGCATCACCAAGAGATGGAGGCACCAGCATGAGAGAATGTATCACATTACTCATCACTTCCTGGTGGCAACGACTGACCAATCAGAGGAGCTAGGTCAGTTGATCCCTCGGGTGGATACACCAGCTCATATATATGTATATATATATATATATATATATATATATATATATATATATATATATATATATATATATATAAATCCTGGTTGTGCTGTACGCTTTTACATAAATACTCAGTGTATCGCCTTCGTGTGCCTCGAGAAGCCCTTGGTTATTTTTATTTGGTTATTATTAGGCAATCCAAGATACATTATTATGTTTACAATGCAAATTTCCGATGTCACCTTTGCAATTTGGAACGACGTGTCACATAGGGGTAAGATATGAATAAAATTTACCACAGGTAACACAGCGAATTTTTTCTTCACATGTTTATACGTTTCGGATTTTCACACTTTGAACTGGAAATCAGTAACAATACCTTCTAATCTTCGACGCTGTACATAACTATATCAAAACAACAGGCAGACTGGGAGCAGTCACATAGGTTGCCACATGCAACATAATTATCTGGCTGAGTACTAATTAATTCGCTGGCGATATATCTGATAAACGAGAATGTACTTCAACCATCTTTCCCTGTCTGTGGCGTCTTGGCTCGTTACATTTACTCAAGCTTGTGTGGCAATGCCACAAAAACTGTCTCTGAAACGTGACGTATACCTCAGCACTGACTTGTCTGATGTTGTTATCCAGTCTTTTCTCTCTACCTCTCTATGTGCAACAGGGATTTATATAGGGCTGCGCCCTGTTTTCCAATTGCTTTCTTTTGAAATATATATGTAATTAGTGTCTTTCTTACCATACTCAGATCTTGTCTACCGATTTTTGTATTTATTATTAAACATATTCTCCAACTAAAAATATGCTAGTATATGCGGTTCTAGGCATTTCTGAAGGAGTGAACAGAAAAGCTCTGCCTGGATATACTTGCTACTGTATCTCTAAAACTTCAACTTATAATAGATACACTCATTTTTAACTTCTTCCTAACTGTCTGTGATGATTGTTCCTCGACAGTACCATGAGCAGAACCCATAGCACTTGAAGTATTGCCAGTAAGAAACATTAATCATCAATGTTTATCAGCAGTATAATAGCCAAGAATGGGCATCTGGAATAAGCACAAATCTTTAATAATTTGTTCAAGACTATGAGACGTAAGAATACGATTCAGCACCCAGCCAGTGAATCGCAGACGAATTCAAAGGACTTGAAATAGACCTGTCCATATTGAGTTGTATCGAACTTTTCAGGACTGTTATTAATTCTGCATTCCATTTTTGGCCTGATTGTCCAATCAGCAAGTGGTCTAGTTTGGCCCATGCCTTCATGTTGACAACGGTGCCACGACAAACGCTAGTGATTACAGCATGAATTGTGCTGAACACTGCAAATCTTTCACCTAACATGTAACAATATTGGTGAAACGTGCAGTTTCAGTTTGCTGAAAGTTTGATTTTTCGTCAAATCCTAGCACATCCTGTGTTTTATCTTCTGATCTTCCCACCTGTAAGCCGGCCAGGGTGGTCGAGCACAAAATGTCCTAAACAAAGCAGGGTGCTCTTGCCGAAGTGAACCGAATAAACCCTAGTCCTATGAACTGATCTATTACAACGGGTCTGAAGATCTGAAGATGACACTACTGAATTGAATTATGGAAACTTTGCTTAGTAAGATAGTGTGGAGCTATTTGGTTCATGAGATTTTTTTACCACACCAACTCGCATAGAAATGCGGGAGATACGTCAGTTCGTATATATATATATATATATATATATATATATATATACTCCTTTTTGCCATGGCAATGCATTGGCTCCAGTTGCCATTTTAAAAATTATATCACTATTCAGAGACTCTCAGTTACGTAAATCTTCAATTCTTTACTGGTAATTACACATATTTAGTTTGCGTAATAAGTAAAAATTCATTTTATTTTCATACTTGACGTTTCACGTCAGAAGGCGGACATTTACAGTGGTCTCAGAGCAAGAATTATGTTATCATATGAGACTGGCGCCACCCTGCATCTTGCTATAGCTGGTAAAGTAATGGAGTGTGCTTGTTTGTGCCTTTAAGGGTTTTATAAATCCTCGACTTCTCTTCATTTCAAAGTACACATCAAGAACTTTACAGATATGGTCTGGCACGAGAATTAATTAAGTAGCAGGCTATACTTGATTTTTAGACTAGTAACTGAAACTTTTCAAAATTTGGAAAGTTGGCCAACTTCATAGATATCAATCTACAAGACGGCATTTTAGTGCAACTTTATTAAAAATCCATACATTTCTGGAGTTTGATATTTCGGCCATAAATACACAAAATTTTTAAGAAGTAACTTCTGTATAAATCTCGTTTAGATTAGTCTTATGGTTTTAAAGAAACATTAAAATTTCTGTGTCTATCAAAGCACACATGCAGGGGTGAAGTGGACACAGGTTCAGATATCTTTTGGGGTGTCCCCATGAACGTCCGCGCTCGTCACACATATTTGATCATGATTTTGGAAAGGTGTGGAAGCCCAGAATAAAATTTTGAAAGATCGTTCTGGACTTATCCATGCAGTGAAAGGAAATGGGTGGCATACTGCAAGTGTCGGCATGGAAATATTTGAGAAGATTCCCTTTAAGATCCCATGCAACATATTTAGCGAAAAGGTCATGCAGACAGGCTGCACACTATGGTCATATCTTGTTGGTGTTCCTCTGCGCCCCTAGACATGTAGTTTTTAGTTCAGCTGACTGAGAAGTCAGCAGGGCTTATCTTATGGTCCTGCGTCCGTCATTAGGTATTCACATTTTCCAATTTTTCTCGAAAATTAACCACTGGCCACGTCCACATTAAACTTGGCAGGGACGTACTTTGGGAAGATCTCTCAAATTTCGTCCCATGGTTATAATCCAGTGTCACGGAATTCAAGTGATGATATTAAGAAAATTGAAGTCAAAATTGTATTCTAAGAGAGCACAAAGACACAAAGACCATAAGTTGTTTAAATTGAGTATATATTGTACTTAAACATATATCATGGCCAAAAAAAATCTAAATAAAAGAATGAAATAAATGAGTTAAAATGAAAATTCAACCAAAAGTGGAATGTGCACACACAAGAACCTGTTTACAACTTATACATAAATTTCTTGTACTACATGTACACGCCCCAGCACATGTGCTTTAGAGATGCATATGAGTCCAGTTGCCACCCCTTGGTGCCACAAATAATGTTATAGCTGTAAATTACACTAAATGCCTATTACATTAATTTTGAAGGTGTCTTTTCACCTAATTTACCAGCTGTCCAAAAGTCTGCAGGTGCCACGCCCCTGGCACTGATATTTAGAAATATCCTGTGTAGATGTGCACTTGTACACCTTTCCCAAATATGTTCAAACCATATATGTATGCAGGCTTATAGCTGACCAAATTGGAATGGACTCACCCAGTCCTAAATGTTACTGTCCACACACATCATGAGGCACCACCATTACATGTACTGTATGTGCTTGTTACTGGTATAGCTGTATTACTCTTGGGCTGGACCCATATTGAAGATCCACATGTAAATGTCACAAATGTCCACTAAAACATGCTTCCATAATGTTCCACCATCTCTGTATGGCTGAACCCACAAACTTGTCCTAGTAGTAGTACAGTGTTGGAGCTGGCACCAAAACCCTAGGCTGTACACCATATGTCTACTGGTTACCTGTACCTGGTAGGTGTATCCACTCCCTCTGTCTCTTTGCCTAATGTATATAATATTTTTCATAAGAAGACTACCTAAATTCTTTAAACTCAAAATTTAAATGAAATGGAAAATACAATTTCAGTTTTCCACCTTACCTCCAGTTTGGAGACCCTGACTTGTATTGACTTGCTGACACATGCCTAAACTATGGCTGATATGTGTGCTGATGATGTGAATATTTCTCACAGTGGAACTGTCTTTCCCTGTTCAAAGTTCCCAAGCAAGTGGTTTCTCTGGTTTCACACCCAAGTATATATACCAAGGCCTTAACCTTGACTCTAAAGCATTATGGGTACAATAAAGTTGAACCCTGCTGGTTGAACCCAACTGGTCAAACCAGTTTCATGAGTTCAATCATTAATTATAAAAGTGACCACTAGAGGTCACTGACCTGCAAGCCAACTGATATGATAGAACTGTATTAACACAATAGCATGTACTTCTGACACATCCTCCCCCTAAGAATATTATTGAAAATAATATATTGGGAATTTGACTATAGGTCTATGTCTTACATCTGTATATGTATGCACTACAATATCATGAATATGAAGTGATTTAACTCCAAACCCGGCTTATGTAATCAGCACCCATATTGGACTTGCCTTTGATTGCTCTTATCTGGAACCTGTAAGGTTGCAAAAACAATGCCCATCTCATAATTTTGCCATTTGCAAACTTTGCCCTGTTGATGTATTCTAGAGGCTGATGGTCTGTCAGGAGCAAGAATTCTCTACCATACAAGTATCTTTCAAATTTTTTAACAGCCCAGACTAGTGCCAAACATTCCTTTTCGATGGCTGAGTAGTTCCTCTCTCTTGGCAGCAGTTTTTTACTGGCAAATGCAATTGGAAAATTAATTCCATCATACTCTTGAGAAACCATCACCCCAATAGCCTTTTCTGCTGCATCTGTCTGTACCACAAAAGGGATTTCAAAATTTGGCAACTTTAAAATTGGACCCTTTGACAGACATGCCTTCAATGTATTGAAAGCCTTCTCTTGTGCCTCTCCCCACTTTACTTCATTGCTAAGCCCCTTTTTAGTCAGATCTGATAAGGGAGCTGCAGTTGCAGCGAAGCTGGGGATAAATTTGGAAAAATAACCCACCAGTCCCAGGAATGATCGCACTTGTTTCCTTGTTTTAGGCCTCACCGCTTGATTGATGTTGTCAATTTTGTCTTGGGGAGGTGTTAATTGACCTTCATTGACCACATGTCCCAAAAACTCTATAGCTTTGAACCCAATCAGACATTTTGTTGGCCTCATCATGAGGTGTTCCTGTCTGATTCTACTGAAAACTTGCCTGAGCAGTGCTAAATGGGCTTGCCAGTCTGAGCTATGCAGCAACACGTCATCTACATAATTTTCAACCCCATCTATGTCCTCTAAAAGAAGTCTCATCATGCGACAGTAGCTGGCACATGAACCAACTAAACCAAATGGCATTTTCAAGAATCTGAATGCCCCATCTGGAGTCACAAACGCAGTCATATCTTTGGACTTGTCTTCCATGCAAATTTGAAAATAGCCTTTGCTAAAGTCTAACTTGCTCATAAACACACTCCCTTGTAATTTTGCAAAGATTTGATCAGTTGTGGTCATAGGTTCAGTGTCAAAGACAGTCACTCTATTGAGTTTTCTGTAATCGATGCACACACAGTTGGTGCAATCTTTTTTCTTTACAATAACAGGACTAGCACAATATGGGCTTGAAGCCCTTTCAATGACTCCCATTTTGAGCATAGAATCAGTTTCTTTCTTCAGCTCTTATCTCAGAGTGTATGGAATAGGATAAGGCTTGGACCTGATTGGCTCACTTGTTGTGAGTTTGATACTATGTTCTACCAAGTGTGTAGTACCTGGAATTTCTGTGAAAATATCAGAAAGTTCTTCCAGTAGATTTCTTACTTCTGTAATCTGCTCTGTAGTGAGATTCTGATCAATTTTCACATCTTTGTAGGTTTCCTTTCTTCTAGCCCAGTCACCTTTGGAAATTCTGGCAGTAATGTATCATCATCAACTGCCCCATCACTCTCGCCTGGTTCTATTACTGCTGCCATAGTAACATTTAGCACATTCCTTCCTTTTGGCTGCTCTACCCCCCTTTCTACATACCTTTTTAGCATGTTTGCATGATAGGTTTTTGACTTACCTGCAACTGTCACTTTGTAGTCATATTCAGCTACTATTCTCTCTATGACATATGGACCTTTCCATTGCATCAACAATTTATTTTCATTTGTTGGCAAGAGCAGTAATACCTTGTCACCTACACTGAACTTCCTAGGCTTGGTTTTCTTGTCATAGTAGAGCTTATACCTAGCTTGATTTTTCTTTAGCTCTTCATGAGCTAGTTTGCACGTTTGCTCTAACCTCTGTCTCAAGTTCACAACATATTCATATGTGGTCAAAACTTCTGGTGAGGTTTCTTCCTTGGTCCAAATCTCTCTCAAGATATTCATAGGCCCTCTTACTGTACGGCCATATAGAAGTTCAAATGGGGAAAACCCTGTACTAGCTTGAGGTACTTCTCGGTAAGCAAACATTACTGCACTGAGATATCTATCCCAATCTTTAGGCCTCTCTTAGCACATTTTCTTGAGCATTGACTTCAAGCGCCATTGTACTTCTCAACTAATCCCTGGCATATCGGATGATACACAGAACTGTTAATCTGCTTGAATGCTAGCAATCTACTCACCTCTTTCATAAGATCTGAAACCAGTTGCGTTCCCATATCAGATTGTATTTGTGATGGAATTCCTACTCTACTAAACATCTCAATAAGAGCCTCTGCAACTGTCTCTGTATCTATGTTTCTCAAAGCCACAGCATCTGGATATTTGGTTGCATAGTCAACTAAGGTAAGTATGTACCAATTCCCTTTCTCAGAGATGGGATGTAAGGGACCCACAAGGTCAATTGCAACCCTTTGAAAAGGTGTCTCTATTAGAGGCATTTGACCCAGAGGAACAGGGGTCACAAATCCCTTGGGAATTGTCCTTTGGCAAATATCACATGACTTACAAAATCTTTGTATGTCTCCCTGCATCCCTGGCCAACAGAAAGCTGCCAAAGCCCTATCAAGGGTCTTCTTGGTTCCCATATGACCTCCAAATAGTGCTGCATGAGCTAAGCTCATAACCTTGGTGCGTAGCTCTGAGGGCACCACTAACTGTTTGTTGACCTCATCATATGTCTTGGAAAGATTCTGACTCAAGCGATACAAAAATCCCTTTTCAATAATGTACCAAAGCTTGATTCCATTTTTCTTTTCACATACTTCTTTGTCCTTAGCTAACTTCCACAATTTCTCTACACTTTTATCTTGCCTCTGCAATTCTTGAAAAGTCCTGCTATCAGTGACAGAGTCTACACAGTCATTCACAACCAAAGGCTTTACAGGTGTACCCTGTTTTTCTTTCTGCCCTCTTGTCAGCGCTGAGATAACTTCTACATGGTCATTTTTGTCTGTCGTGTGCATCTTACCTGTATCTTCATTCTGATTCTCATTTCTACCCTCTAACTCACTTATTTCACACACTAACTTCTTCTCTGGTTGAATAGGTTCCCAGCTTGTGTCTGGGTCACTAGGCTCTTGAGCTCCAGTCACATTGCCTATGATGAGATCATACACAGGATTTTCCATACAAGTAACCTCGAATGTACCAGCTAAGAAAGGAGTATCTATTTCAACTTTTCCGACTGGGAATTTCTTTGCAGTCCCATCAACCATGATACAATAATGTGACTTGTCCAAAATTTGGTCCTTTTGAACCAGACCTCTTTTTACTACTATTCCACTACAGCCACTGTCTCTTAATGTGGGGACCTGTTTGCCATTAACATACCCCGTACTTACTAGCATATGTGATTGATTTGGTACTTGGTCTCTTAATGCACCACTTATTAGAGGTACAGTATTGCCACATTTTAAGGTCAGTGAATCTGCATTTATGCAACAGCAGTGGATTCCACAATCATCACATTTACAGGACTCTTTGGACTCTTTACTACCTACCTTCTCAGATGTACAGTTTCCAAGCAACTTTTCCTCCATCTGTACTTGTATTTGTGCTGCAGCTGCTTTCTGAGCAGTTTTTCTCTTCCTACACTCAGCAATGACATGCCCATGGTAACCACAATACAGGCACTGTTTGCCACTTTGATCTTATTGTGTTTTTGATTTATCTGTTTTTTCATCTGCTTTACACTCAAAAGCTAGGTGGGAATCTGAATTGCACTTAAAACACCTTTTCTTAGGCTTGCTTACTTTCTTTTCTTGGGTCGAGTTGTTCCCCTCTTTTGAGGAATTTACAAAATTTCCCCAAGTATTCCCATGAGCTTCCAGAAACTGTTCAGATAGGGTAGCCATTTCTTTTACATTCTTGGGGGTTCTTTCTTTCAAGAATATAGCCAAACTTTTGCTACATACATTGAGAAACTGTTCTCTCAAGATGAGATCTTTCAGGCCTTCAAAGGTTTCCTCTACTTTAGCAAGTCCCATCCATCTCATCAGATAGTTGTCTAGTCTTGACATGAATTGTGTTACACTTTCCCCAGACTCTGGTTTTGAGGTCCGAAATTTGTTCTTAAACCCCTCTTCATTCAGTCTATACCTTTTCAGCAAGGCATCTTTCAGTGCAGCATAATCACTGCTCTTGTCTTCAGGGAGCCTAGAATATACTTCCAATGCTTTCCCCTCAATCAATGTACTCAAGTGAATAGCCCATTCTGATTTGTCCCACTTTTGTACTTCTGCAAAACGTTCAAACCTCAGCAAATATGCATCCATATTATCAGTACTTTCCTTAAATACTGGTAACCTCGGAACCTTGGAGTCCATGTCTTACCCTGTGACCGGTTAGAACTAGAATTTTGACTTGCTTGCTTTGTGCTAAATTCAAGTTTACTTTCTCTAATTCTAACTGTTTTTGCAAAACTGCCTGCTGGTGTTTTCTCTCAGCCTCAGATTTCTGTTCTTCTCTATCTTTCAATCTATCTTCACGATCTCTATTTTGCTGTTCTATATCTGCAACTTGCTTTCCCCTCTCATCTACAAACTTTCTAAGGGACTCCCCTGAATATCCCAACTGACTCCCTATCTCCATGAGTCTTTCCAACCTCTCCATACTTGTTTTGTGTTCAAACACTCAATTTCCAACCATATATATTGGTACATAAACTCAAATGGTACAAACAAATGCAGTGTATCTGACAGAAGTCAACACTCTTGTGGTCTATATGTCTCTCAGAATCTAATGAACTTTTCTTTTTTTCTTTTGTTTACATCATCATCCCGGACGAGCCCCCATTGTCACGGAATTCAAGTGATGATATTAAGAAAATTGAAGTCAAAATTGTATTCTAAGAGAGCACAAAGACACAAAGGCCATGATATATGTTTAAGTACAATATATACTCAATTTAAACAAACTTATGGTCTTTGTGTCTTTATGCTCTCTTAGAATACAATTTTGACTTCAATTTTCTTAATATCATCACTTGAATTCCGTTACATCCAGTTATTACCGATTTAAACGATTTTTTTGTTTATTAAAAAAAAATCTTGAAATTTTTTCAAAACAGCTAAGCCATTTTGTTCAAAATTGCAGAGGAGGCAATTGTAAAGACACACAGACCATAATTTATTCAAGACGTGGCGCTGATTTTTTCTTATTTTGATAAATGTTTGTGTGCCTAGTGAATTTGACCTTTTCTCGTAATGCCGATGCATAATTGTTCTATACTTTTGTTAAACACTCTTGAACTAAAAGTCTGCATAGATTGCAAGTATAATTGAGATACTTTGGATGCTTTTCAACATATGTGGTGTTGAAATTAGATTTTCTTTTCTTTTTTCTTGCTGCGTCCATGCACGAGTTTCTGTGTACACAAAAACAGATATCCACGACAGGACATCGACTATGAACAACCTTGGGAAAAACTACCGCCGGATGCGAAAGATCGCACCTATTATTTCAGAAATCATGGGAATAAAGAGTTAAAAACAAACTCTTGGACTTATTGTTATATGACAGAAAGCATGTTTATGGCTCAGATAACATTTTCTATGAATTCGTTTGCCTTTTCAGCAATATTAGAATGATGACGTAGCTGATCTGATTTCCACACATGGACTGCAATAACATCGTCAAATCGCTCGCTATGTGCCATCAAACAAGCGCTTGAAACATGTTTCTCTTGTTTTGATTCGAAGCCTCTACCTTATGTATGCACGACACGTGCTGGATAGTGGCGTGTGTAACTGTTTTGTTCAGGGCGTACACGCCATGGAATGTGGAATCTTGGGTAGATTGGACGTGTGTGGGTACGTATTGCCTACCGTCAAGTGTCGACATGAAATATTGTGTGCGTCGACAGTATAACACCTATAGGCTAACCGGCCAATGTATCGTTGTATATTTTTTGCCCTTGTACCAAAATTTAATGCAATGGCTACATTTACTAATTAATTAGACACTTTAGAAAGTCGGAAATTGGAGACATCATCTCATGGAACCGTCGTAAAAAAAAAAAAAGGGGGGGGGGACCGATGATAATGTGCATTCTACCCAAGATATGATTTTAATATATGCCCGTGTAAAATGTTTCTTTTTTATCGCCTCGTGTAACGTAAGCGGTCGTAGAGTACTTGTCAGCCTGTACCTTTGTCTCTGGTCAGACGATGTCGATGGCAGACGGGTGTTGTTGAGCAGTGTAACCGTTAAATAGTCAGGTTAGACGCTTCTCTTGGTTTTTACTATCAAGTAAATCCAATTGAACTGCTCTTTTTACATGATTTAGTCTAAAAGCAAGTGCACAGGAGCTATGAGGATTGTTTTTAGAGTTTTGGCAATTTTTGCTTAATAAATTCGCGTTTGGGAAGGTTACTGTTTCGCTGGAATTATGGCCGTACATAAACATGGTAAACAGACGGGATGCAATGTCTTTGATGCCAGACTAAGTGACAAAGGCTGCGTGACTAAGGCGCGGAATAACCTCTTTTACGGACAGTTTTTATGAGCACAAGCATGGGTCTCTGTATAAACAAACATTAAAAAAAAGAAAAAAACAAACAAAACAAACAAACAAAATAAAACAAAAAACAAAAAACAAAACAAAAACAAAAACAAACAAACAAACAACCCCCCCCCCCCCCCCATATTTCATTTCATGTAGCCTGCTTGGGGAAAAGACCTTCACAGTAACTGGTCTCAGGTCCGGGGGAAAGGGGTATAAATGACAAAAATGTTTATCTAGGAGAACCCCCTGATCCATTTTTTTTAAAGGTCTGGACTTAGTTTTAAAATTTTACAGATTTAACCGATCGAAAGATCAAGCTGACATCGTGGTAATGATGATTCCTAGGCCTATGGTTAATAGGAAAGTACCTTATTGGGTTACTGCTGGTGTTGTTAAATTTGACCATGCGTGGCTTTGAAAGGTTTAAACTGACATATTGGCTTATATCGTCGTAATAGTGGATCCTGTTACTTTTTACTTTAAAAAAAGACCCCAGAGGCGTGGAAGTGAAGAGTTTGATATCGCAAACAGTGCCGATGGTCTTAAAAAGGTGACTATTACACTATTCCAGTCTGTGCATCAAGGTTAGCTGAGCACAGGACTGTCACAGTCCTCTTGTTGTATTAGCTCATAAATGTAAGGCTAAATATAATCCCCTCCATGCATATGTGGAATTGGTTGGCCACAACAAAGCTCATGGGCTGTAGGCTGTCCAAGATAAACTATCATCGTTAAGATTTTTACCATGTTTACCTGTGTCCAAAACATTAACTGATGGGTCCATCCTTGCACACAGGCCTACATGGGTCCGTGATCTTGAAAATACGGTCAAGGTCACCAAAAAGCAATCAATTTACCAAACGGTCTCAAGGTACAAATGAAGTAGATTCCAGTTTCATGTGGCTGGTAAACCTTGAGATGTTGTGTTCACAAACAAATGGTGGACGGACAGACAACAAAAAAACGTCCCGTGGGGGGGGGGTACCCATAATTTTAAAATTCTTTCTTTGACTGAAGTCAATACATAGTTCCCGGGACCCGAGAACACCAAGGCAACATTCACCCCGGCCTTCGACCTCGGTTAACCGTGTTTTGACCGAGTTTAAAGACTATAATCTTTTCATTTTTCGATCAAAATTTTTTTAAATGGCTTCTTTTTTTTTTCACTGACAGACCCTGTCGATTTAAAACTGACAGACCTAAAGAAGATACCAAAAGCAGTACTACAAACAGGCATTTACTTGCAAGCATAGCCGTAGCAGTACGCAGGAAAGTGGACGGTTTCTGCTGGCAGTATGCGTTTTCCCGGTAGCAATGCGTGGGCGACGGGTGATCCGTATTAACCGCATTGTTGGATGTAATTGAGTAAAAGTTGCTAGACGCAAACGGATTTGCTTGCTCTGTTTTAAGCGGTCAACTGACCATCCACGGACTAACTTCGCTGGTTTGGTGACAGGCACGAAGAATGGGGTCCATGCACGTGTTGAGAGTATCAGACGTAACACAGTTTTAGCCAATTATGAAACCTTAAATATCTTGATCATGTAATTAAAAACAAATGTTAACAGTAAAAAATTAAATTTGCTTGTCAGCAAGTCAGTCTGCGTGCCAAGAAAACTATACAAGATTGCCTATTCAGTATTTGTTTAACTCCTGCAACAATATTTTTTTTTCATGCAGCTACGTCAAAAACCTATAAATTGAAGTTGGAAAGGCACCTCAATCTATTAAATTTTTTGAAGCTATTCAAAGATTTAAATTTTGTGTATTTGCCTAATCTGCAGAAATCAAACTGCTATTTCTTTGATCCATGGTTCACTGGATGCAACTATTCTACAAATCTATCAACTAAAGTTTGAATGACCCATCAGTCTTTAATAGTTTTGAAGCTATTAAAGATTTAGATTTTGTGTATTCACCTAATTTGCATAATTTAGAATACTACAACTTTGGTTCATGTTTCATTGGATGTGGCTATGTCACAAATCTACAAATTGAAGTTAAAATGACACTTCTATCTGTAAAAGTTTGGAAGTTATTCAAAAGAATTAAATGTTGTGTATTCACCTAATTTGCATAAATCAAAATGCTACAACTTTGGTGCATGATTCATTGGGTGCGGCTATGTCTCAAACCAACAAATTGAATATAGTAAAGTTGGATTGGCACCTCTATTTATAATAGTTTTGGCTATCCTAAAAATCTATCAACTGAAGTTTGAACCTCAGTCTATAATAATTTTGAAGTTTTTGAAGATTTAAATTTTGTGTTTTCACCTTAATTGCATAAATTAGCATGCTACAACTTAGGTTCAAGTTTCATTGGATGCGGCTATGTCACAAATCTATAAATTAAAGTTGGAATGACACCTCTATCGGTAATAGTTTGAAAGTTACTTAAGACTCCCACTTTGTCTATTCACCTAATTTGCATAAATCAAAATGGTTCACTTTTGGTTCATGATTCATTGGATGTGGCTATGTCACAAATCTACAAATTGAAGTTGGCTTGACACCTCTGTTTATAATAGTCTTGGAAATAACTCTACTTTTAAATGTTTCAAGTGCTGCTAATTAGCATAATTTCAAATACTACAGTTTCTGTTGACTGTCCGTTAGATTGACAGGTGTCACAGACCTGTATACATGTACACTACATTAAATTTTGTGCCTATCTATAATATGTTGGAAGATACGGAGCTTTCAATATTTTAATTGCCCCTCATTTGCATAATGTGTTATTTGACATTTAAATATGATGCCAAGCCCATTTATTAAATATGATGCTAAACCAGTTTGCACTATAAAGTAAAATTTACTACATGTAGATCAACACCAGATTACCATGCTTTGTAAATCGGGGGTATAAAATGGCTGCAATAAGGGAAACATATAACCATTGATTTCGTATTTGTAAGTACATGTATTTGAGTTTCACTATTTACAAGAACATGAAAACATTTATGTGACAATCTCTACTAATATCAACTATTAGGCTCACCTGATCCATTGTCATACATAATATTCAACTTCACATAGCTCTTACAGAAATCTATGTGTTTACCTATTGAGTGTCACCAGCCTCAATGCAGGCCCTAACCAAGGGGGGGGGGGGGGTCGACGGGGTCGCACGACCCCCCACCCTGTGACCCAGCAAAGATTTTGTAATGTATATTAAACAGATATGGTTCATCAACACTTCAACACTTCATTCCTGTGAAGAGAGTGGCTAAGTCTCTATGTAATGGATGACCAATGTGGAACAGCTTTAATGTATTAGTCAGATCAAAGACACAATGCAGACACATACATGACTATATAAACACCACACGGGAACTATTAATGGGTACACTTGCATTTACATGTTCGTGTGAATCTGATGATTGTGTTCATTACAAGTTACTGCAATTATACATAGGAAGTAATGCTGTTCTCTTATAACGGTTTTCTACGGCTTTGACTTGCAGATCAGTCACCACTCCCCATCCTCTTGTGGTTTTGTTCTCAGCTATTATATGTTTTATGGTAATTAGAATCTGTTACTGAAGACAAAGCCTTTTTCTTAATTTCTGCTGGCAGGATATCAGTACCTGAAGTTCAGTTCAGAACAGAGCTACAGTAGGTACATCTACATCATAACATGTACACAAGGTGCGGAGTCATATAGGCATTATTAAGTTAATATTCAAGTCCTTAGACTTTCAGTTTAATAGTATTAATAAGACATGGGCAAAAAAGATGATGAAGAAAGGAAGAGAAAGCGGGGTGCAGCCACATCTCAAAATTTGTTGACCATGTTTGCCAAGATGGCACGAAAAGGTAGGTCTTCAATATTGGGAAGGGTTGGAAAATCTAACATTTTCTCAACAGAATTTTGTAACAATTTCTTTTTATCTGACTTGTAGCAGTATACAAAATTCTATTTTGCATGTGGGTTTCTACTGACATTCATTTGTAGGCCTAACATTGTGTGATATATTCATATATTTACCCAAGGACATGCAAGCTCTTTCTTATCTCTACCCGACGGACGTCTATAGAATACAGGAAAAAATACTTAAAATTTTGACATGCAGTAAAAATTGAAAAATGACGATACAGATCTACTTTACAAAAATCTCAACCAACTCAAAGTACATATATACATTTTTGTATTTATGATTTCAAAACTGAAATTTTATGGCAACAGTATAAAAAACTCCCCCAGTAACTTATTAAAATTGCACCTCTACTTTTTAACTCTTCTGCATTTGTCGTTGAGGCTGAGTCAACAGCTTGCCTCGGCGCACTTTGCAAAGCACTGCACGCAAAGGGCGCCGAGGCAAGCTGTTGACTAAGACAATGATTTCTGAATTAAGTTTAGATGAGGCATGCTGAAACTTGCATGAAAGTCTTTGTATGTAGAATCTGAACATCAAATTAACTTATAGGTATTATTAATCTTGAGACAACTTTTGAGATGAATAAAGTCGCATTTGGCAGTGAAAGAGTTGATGCAAAATATACAACACTAGGGCGGATTACAAGACACCATCTTTTTTTTTTTTTTTTGCCTTATTGGGTGAATTTCCCTAACCTATGGTAGTTAAGTATCATTATGCAATCATGCTGTATAAACTTGCTTATTTGGAGGGGGTAACGGTTTTACGTACTGGCGTACTGGCGCTTTTTTACCGTGCTGGTTTACTGGAAGCCCTCTTATTTAGCGTACTTCGTACCAGCCAAAATTTTGATAGGATTTTTATTTTCCGTACCCTGTACTGCAGCAAAATGTTTATCTGTACCAACATACTGGAAGCCCCCCTTTACCCCCTTCTATTTGGTGCAGATATTAAAATGTACTTCTCCATATAGCAGTCAGCTTGCATGGAGTGTTTTACCTTAAAATTTCCATGACATTTAATGAGAAATATAAAAGAGCTGTTTTCGCTAAAATACTGGTGAATGTTCAGGCAGCATCATGCATGCCATTTATCTGACACAAAAAACGGATTGGTGTGGAGATGAACATGATTAGTGCAAAAAAAGTATAAATAAAAGTCAAGTTTTCCATCAGCAGTGAAAGAGGTAAAATGTGCTCAAAATGCAAGAAATGCAGTATTTGAGGTCCCTTTTTCAAAAATTTTCCGGGGGAGCATGCCCCCGTACCCCCCTAGCATCAGCTGCGTGCCTTCAGCACTCGCTCATTTCCACAGTAAGACCCCCCACCTGAACAAAGCTGGTTATGGGCCTGTCAATGTGTCAGCAAACTTAAGTTGTAAGTTTGCACAGGCAACATCCAACTTCACACAGCTCCTGGCAAAATTCTGTAGCATGGTACATGAACATGTTTGATTATCGAGGTTCAATAACCTACTAAAGGCTTGGACAAACTTAAGTTGCAAGTTGCACAGGATAAATATGGGTGAACTAAAAAGAATCTTGTCGGAGGTGGGCAGTATTTACAAAGGTTATGAAACAGTGATATAGATATTTATAACGGATTTGCAAATGTCACTCCTAGGTCCAGAAATACGACAGCTATACCAAAGCTGTAAGAGCTTTGCCTGCATGCATGCCCCAATGTACCCACTGCCCCACCCCCCCACCCCCCAAAAAATCCTTCCATTTTACAGGTGGTCATTACAGGCAGTTTGGATCTGTGTTTGAGTGATTTGTGGTAGTCGATCTAAATCTCCCTTTGCAAAGACATGCGAAAATTTGGTTCATATTTCGTTGGATGCTGCTATGTCACTAACCTATTGTTGAAATGACACCCGTTAGTCAGCACCAGCTAACTGGGAGGTGCTTCAGGAGGCTTCAGACTATATCTAGCCTCCTTGTTTACACAAAGCAGCCAAGCTTATTCTTCCAACACGGTCAGTCTCCCTGGGGATTGAAATGTGAGCCACAGCACTGGGCTCACTGCCTGCGTACTGATAGATATGGAGGCCAGACTTTCACAGTTCAATTATCTGTGGTTGCATAACAGCCTGTCATTTTACCCAGTTACCAGCTTCAGGACACAGTGGGGTGCCGATAATGTATCAGATGCATGTTTATTCATAGGAAATTCAGTGAATTTAACATCAATTAAACTTCCCAACTTTGTGTGCATGCTATAGGATTTTGCTTTAGCCATACGCCCATATATCAAGCTTTGACTGGGAACTCTATCTAAAAAACTTTGAAGATATGTTAGATTTAAAATTTCCACAATTATACCTCTGATTTGCATAATTTTCAACATCATGACTTTTGCAAACAATATGCAGAATTCACTACTTGGTCCATCACTATGCAAAGTATGGTAGTTTTCGGAACAATAGTGTCCGAGAAAAGCTGACCACAAAAGTGGCACACGGAAATAAATAAATAAATAAATGAATGACTGACTGACTGACTGACTGACTGACTGACTGACTGACTGAATGAATGAATAAATAAATAAATAAATAAATAAATAAATAAATAAATAAATAAATAAATAAATAAATGTTTCAGGAAAAACAAGAAGTTTGTGTTCACATACACACACTTAACAAATCAGTGTTTTGAGTCATTGAATCTGCCTGTATTTCTGCTTTTCAAGGTCGAAAGCAATATCATTTAAACTAATTAATTATCTGGAATCTGAGTCAATAACATTCTAAGTATCCGAGTGCGAAAGCGAGGAAGACTGCTGACTGATAGACCATACATCTTGCTTGATACAAAAACAGCAGACAACTGTGCATGACACGGTTTCTTGCAATTGTGACAGGATAAGGCTAGGATTCCATGTGTATGGGTACGGATACGGGTACGGATACGGCAAAAATCACGCAACTTAAAATTACATATAATGATTCCATATGTGCCGACACGGGTACGGTTTCACCTACGGACACAAGTACGATTTTTCTTACCGCACTATGTGGCGATTGAAATCATATCCGTACCGAAATTCCCTTGAAATGACGTGAAATGTTACTAAATTTGGTGGTGTATCCCTGGTATTTTAGGATCGAAGCCACGTGGATTTGTTTTAGACCAGATGGGAGCCATCCAGTACCCTTGGGTTATCCGCCGCAAAAAATTAGTTGACGAACCATGCACAGCTGATATGGAATCACACCATTTGCATAATCGCACGCCGTACCCGTATCCGTAGCCCGACCTATGGAACCCTGGCTGAATGTTACATATGTATACGTCAGTATTTGGGCTTCTGAGAGTTCAGATGTTTTTAAAACACGCACCCAGACTGTCACTTCAGATGGCAGTGTAAGGTTTGATGAGCTGTTGATGCACTGCACATATGACACACTGTTACGCTACCTACCGGGGCATAGAATTTAATAGCAGTCAGAGGTATGTTGCATGGTGCATTTCATTGATAAAACATTCAAAGTTGGCCAACCGTGCCAAGAAATTTCCATGCCTGTTACGTTACATACATATATACTATTAAATGTCAGTCACATAAAATACCATGTATGATAGACATATCCATGGCTCTTTAACTCAGTTGAATTCATACTGCTTCAATAATGGACACAAAGATATATATGTATATATATATATATATATATATATATATATATATATATATATATATATATATATATATATATATATATATATATATATATATGTATATATGTATACATATATGTGTGTGTGTGTTTATATGAGGGGCACGTTAAATTGATTGATCCTTTGAAAATTACGTTTAATGTGTGTATAGATTATATATATATATATGTGTGTGTGTGTATCTGTGTGTGTGTGTCTGTGTGTGTGTCTGTGTGTCTGTGTGTGTGTTAAATTAATTGATCATTTGAAAATTACGTTTAATGTGTGTATAGATTTTACGCCACTAAGGTCCAAAATAAATTGCAGCTTGGAAGACGTTGTTCCACGACGGTCAACATTATATTTTGAAGTCAAAACACTTGATGACCGTTTGGCGCTCTCTTTCAGTTATAATGTTATCAGTATGACATTTTAAAATTATAGCTCCGATTGTCTTCACTGGTGAATTTGGACAACACATTGATTTATAGCCACTGACTAATACATACATGCATGTGGTTTAGATAGAATAAGTCATGAAATGCTGAAATGTGTAACCTACTGGATTCAAAAACCATTGCATTATCTATTTAATGAAATATATAGACAAGGGATCTTCCCAGAGAGTTGGAATGTTGGATATATAGTTACTATACTTAAAGGTGGAAACATGTCTGAGTTAAAAAAGCTACAGAGGTATCACTATAAACAGTGCCCTCGGGAAAATTTTTAGCATTATTCTCAATAAAAGACTGGAATTGTTGTTAGAAGAGCAGAAGTTAATGAAAGATAACCAAATAGGATTTAGAAAGAAAGCCCGTACTGCAGATCATCTTTTTATAATGAAAGCTCTGTTCGACAAATATGTAATCGAAGGAAAACAATATATATATATATATATATATATATATATATATATATATATATATGCCTGTTTTGTTGATCTACAAAAAGCGTAGGACAATGTGTGGCGCAAAGGTCTTTTTTACAAGGTGCTTAAACATGGCATTAGTGGTCGCTTTTTCAATATTCTAGAATGTATGTACAACAATTCTCAATCATGTGTTAAAATTGGGAACAAAATATCTGACCGCTTTGTAATAGATATTTGGGTCAAACAAGGGGACGTAACGAGTCCGACCCTTTTTAATCTATATATAAATGATCTGACTGATTTCTTTGAAAACGGAAAAAAATACGCCAATGTTGGACGACCAGGAAATTAATGGATTGTTATATGCAGATGATCTGGTCCTATTATCCTTATCTGCAGATGACCTTCAACAGAAACTCAGTAGATTACACGAATACTGTTAAAAATGGAAACTGAAAATAAATATTGACAAGTCGAAAATCCTGATGTTCAACCGCAAAGGAATAGCATGTGCAATTAATTTTTATGTTGGTCATCAAAAACTTGAAAATGTTAATGAATACAAATATTTGGGGGTAACCTTGACTGCAACCGGAAATTGGATGAAAGCCAGAGAAAGCATATATAGGAAAGCATTAAAAGAGCTATTTAAATTAAAAGCATGTCTAGGGAATACAAATGTCAACCCTGGCACTAGTCTGAAATTGTTTGATCAGTTAATCAAACCAATTTGTTTATATGGGGCAGAAATTTGGGGATGTATCAATTTAACTAATAGGAAAAAACAAGGAAATTCATGGATTGAAAATCTGTACCAGATGTACCCAGTCGAAAAAATCAATTTAAGTTTTTGTAAATCTATTTTGGGAGTAAATAGGAAGAGCACCAATGCTGCAATTCTTGGGGAACTGGGAAGGTACCCCCTTGGTATTCACATCTTAATATCAGTAATCAAATATGTTAAACATTTGAATGAATCAGACAATGAAATGCTAAAAGGTGCAATGAGAGAATGTTTGGCAGTGTGCGACCAAGGTAAAAATTCTTGGTTCAGTTTTGTCAAAGAAATTTGTAGAGAACTTGAGTTTGATGTAAAATTGTTAAGGTGTACACAAGAAGAAGTAGTGATCATAAAAAACAAACTGAAGGAAAGATTTATCAACTTTTGGGAAAAGAAATTGGCAGAGGCCTTAATTTAGAGGGAAAACTTTGTACTTATCGACAAATAAAAGGAAATTTCAAATATGAAAATTATCTAGATGACATAAGAAGAAGGGACTACAGGGTAGCACTCACCAAATTGAAAGTGAGTGCTCATGATCTTGCAGTAGAAAAAGAACGATACAAAGGACCACTGATGCCTAGACAAGAAAGAACATGTAAACATTGTAAAGATATTCTAAATGTGAATGTGGTGGAGGATGAGTTTCATTTTTTTGATGGTATGCCCTTTATTGAAAGAAAAGAGAGAGTATTTATTCAACGCTGTTCAAGCCGAATGTATAAATTTTGAACAAATGGAAAATATCCTTAAATTACAATATCTACTGAATGGTGAAGATGAAATTATAAGAAATGTTGCAAAATTTTGTTTCGAAGGCTTGAAAATGAGGACAGATTGGGGCTCAACCACACTACACCCACCATTGCTAATGTAAATATTTTCTTATATTGTATGACTGATTGATCTTTTGTTTACCCATACTTTTTGATATTTTTTGCATGTATGAGTACCCTTTTATTGTATGCCACTCTGTAGTTGTATAGTTGTACACTTGGCCCCCAGGGGGCGTAAATGTGTCAATAAAATTCTGTATTCTGTATTCTGTATGCTAGTGTTGATTTAAGTTCGTTTATGTATGGTCCAGATTATATAAGAAAAATGTAAAGGAACATATCTTACACATGAAGCTAGACTTGCTCATTATTTCATTTTGAATGCCTTGTTTCCTCCAAAGTGCATGTGTTCAAACTAAATCAACCCATGTTCAATAGAACACTATGGAAGATGTACGTAGAGCAATATATTTTTCGTTAAAAGTCTAAATGGCATCCGTATCTACTATAGCTTTGAAGATGTCCCAAGATTACAATTTGGAAGTTCTCCCGATAAACACAATTACACCCCTTCCTGGTTAAATTTAGACTTAATCTACAGCTGTCCTTCGTCCATTCTGGACTCAATGCGCCACGACTACGTCAAGAAGATTTTGACCTAAAGTATATGATTCTGCAGAAGAGTTCTAACAAGTCTCATACAACAATTTGACAGAACAATCGAAATTCCAAAACAAAATGGGTAAGCGGGCGACATTTGCACATCTGGACGCTTTGCGACATCTTAAGGGAAAAAAAGATAAAACACTAAGACATTTGCTTCGTGTTTCCTAGATTTACACATACTGGTAGAAGATGGAACGGTATCTATTCCTTAGGCACTCACAGAGATATATAAAGGACGGTTTATATCACATTCGCTCGTAACGTTCAGTCAGTCAAGCATTCGTGCTTAAAAAGAAAAAAAAGGGGGGGGGGGGGTTGGAGAGGGTGAACCTAGAACATCTGTACATGCAATGGCCTACATAGGGTCTTATCTGCAATAAACTATTGTGTGTTCATCTGTGCAGTCAATCATCTAATAAGATAGGGGAGGAGGGGCGGGGCACCTAGAACCACACATCGTCAGACGGAGCTCCTACACAGAAAGGTTTGAAACGAGGCTCACATCTGGACCACCATCACACTTCACGTTTGACAGGATTTCTTCGTTTCTTTACATGCCAACAAACTACAACTCACCAGTTTATTTTAATGGATGATCAGTGTGATAAACCTGTAAAAAAAAATATATATATATATATTTTTAATGGCGAGTTGCAGTTTGTTGGTATGAAACGGACAAATTCTGTCAAACATGTAGTGGGATGGTGGTCCAGATATGAGTCTCGTTTCAAACCTTTCTGTGTAGGAGCTCCGTCTGACTACGTAGTGTTCTAGGCTGACCCTCCCCCCACCCATCTTATTGGCACGAATGATTGACTGCACAGATGAATACAGAACCCTTTATTCAGATAGGGCCCTATGTGGGCCATTGCACGTACAGATGTTCTCGGTTCACTCTCTCTACCGCCCCCCCCCCCTTATAATGGTAGCATTTTTGTTAATATTTTCAGTGTACTGTACTGTGTGTCTTGTATAAACTCTATATGTCTCTCTTTGTACTGGATAACCACTCCGTTAGTCTCTCTTGCACCATTTTGGTGATCCAGATGAACTAAATATGTTCAAATAAAAAAGATATTAGCATGAATGCCTGACTGACGGAAGGTTACAAGCGCCTGTGCTTTATATAAACTAACATGAGCAGTAACAGTCCCGACAAGTTTGATATGTTGTGAGGGAGGCTATGTTTCGTAAAAGGGACGGGAGTCATGCTTCATGGACTTCTCAAATGTCATGTGTAATTGTGGCAACATTTGCTCGATCTGCTTTTAGGGTTGTCTGTACACCAGTTATGTGTACACCAACAATTTCATACGCATAAACTTGCACGTGTTTAACAGCGAGTGTACCCTTTATGTGTGCAAATGACCTGTTATGCGTGCGTAAGCACAATGCTCACTGAAAAAGTTGTTTTTGAATGAATATGTATCTTGTGGATGTCAAATACTTTGGGTCACTTCTCCCCGTACTGGACTTTCTGTTTTAAACGACGCACCATTGAGAGTGAAGTGTGGGATTCTTCTTTTACCCTTTTTCTGCTTAGACCCTGTGCAGATATAAAATGCAACAATCAGCTAGTTTTTACGTATAAGAGCGCTTTTGGCCTCCATTACCACGTCAACGGTTTGTCACAACACATCGAGCGGCATCTGTGACGGTTTTGCCGCATGCTACACAAGGATGGGGCATTTCTGGCCATGCCAGACGTTAGGAAAGAAAATCTGATGACACAGCTTTGACCTTCCTTCCAAAGGTTTCAGCTGAAATGCGACCACAGCGAAAACACAAAAGTAGCACAAAGAGTCTGTTCTGAATATGCAGGGCTAAAGATACAGGCCTTTGCAATTTTTAATCATGAGGAAAAAAAGACCACAGACAAAAACACAGCCTGTCGTTAAATTGCACCTTGTGCCAACCAGGTATCTTACAGATAACAAAGACACACATGATGTGACTTTTGCAATTTTACATTTAAACCCTGTCGCTTATTTGTTTTATTTGAGCGTATTTTATTAGCCAATTGAGAAACAAGGTGGAGCCCTATGTGGTTCTCGTTTATTTGGTAGGTGTGCTAATTTCGTACTATGCAGATAACAAGGACCAGGGACGTGTTATAGTCTTGACAGCAGGACCCTGCAAGGACATACACGATCTTTACATTTCTTATTGATCCCTTGCATTAATTAGAGGGGAGAGGGTAATGCATATTTAACATAGAACCAGTTGTAGGCCCCAGAAATAGTATCTTGTATCAAACGTAGAAGTCGCCCTTAGGCAATAAAATAAGGGGTCAGCAATTGGCCGAGCGCCAGGCGCCCCACTGCGTCAAAGACAAAGCTCAATGGAGAAGGTTGCCCCGACAGTGGATGCAGGTCCAAAAGTACTGTCGAGTTTTTATATAAGTGGTAACAATGCATATGTATTAGTTGCATCATATGATGACAGAAATGACAAACAGGTAAGTGACATTGAAAATATGTAATGTATATGATGTTCATAATCATACATATACGCCACATTATGATTTTCACACTCTCTCCCGCATAAAATCATAAACGAGACACAGTTCCAAATATTGTTCTAGAACGGGCGCAACCAGGGCAGCAGTACACCATTCTCACCAACTGAAAGTGATCATGTAGAAGCTATTCATGGGTACTAATGTCAAACTCCATGATATACTGCGTCAGACCATCTAAAGAAGCAGGCACAAGCGATCATCATACCATCTCAGTCCCTCTTGTAAAAGAAGGACAAGCCCTCACGACACCGAAAAAGATGGAGAGGCGAGCGTCTGTGATGCATGTTTTATGTTGAATGACGAAAATGCGACACCGGCTTTTCTCGGGACAAAGTCATCTGGTCATATCGCTAACTTCTTTTGTATCATATAAGAATCTGAGCGTGACAGAATACTGTGTCGACGAACATTGATATCAGATAAAAAGGGTACAATCAAACTTTCCCACGTCATGAGAATTTTCCTCATCGAATTCCTCGCATCTCTTCCACACATTCAATCTTTAACTCTATCCATTCATTAGAAACTACTCTGTCGACCTCAGCAAAATGTTTTGTGTCTTTTTGCACCACCTTAAGGCGAATTTAGAACCAGCCCAAATTGATAACATGTCAAACTCATCATGTCATCACGAGGTCAGATGTGATGAAGGTGAAAATATTGTATGAGAAACAAACTTCGAGCGTGAGACAATTGAAAATACAGACCGCTATCGCTTAAATACCTTTGACCCACGGATACCCAACACGTCAAATCAATATTAAACATGGTAAGGAATCTAAAGCATGTTGAAGATGTACATATAGAAAAGAAACCTTGCTTGTGATTAGCAATAGATGTGATGAGGATTGAGCAAAACCCTCAGATCACTGGCTATACTTAAGCGCCGCTGGGCGGCCCCTGTTAACATCAACAACGAAAAGTTAGTGGTCAACAAAACTTGAAATGAATGCTAAATTTTTGCACAGGTTGATCTGAATTGATTAAGGGCGTCGTCTCTTATCAGATTTTCACATGCACTATTTAGATTTTAGTGCGTACGGATATAAGAATTTGAAACCGAGTACCCGACGCTATCTTAATCATACGTGGATTGAAACATTTCCACGGCAAGCGGTAAATAGCGTTACGTCCAGATAAAACACTTTTATATTGGAGCTGACCTCACAGCCCTAATCATGTCTCTAGAACCAACAAACCGCATAAAGTCAATATAGTAGAGCAAGTAAGCCTACGGGGGTGGGGTGGGTGGGGGGGGAGAATTGTGCATTTTATGATAAAAGCATGAACTTTTCCCCAGTGTCTTTACATAATATTGTGTTAAATTTCACCTGTGGAGCCAAATGGAACCCGGCCTCCACTGACCTTTAGAGGTCAATGAATCTATCCGTGCTCATTTGGCAATTTTTGGTGCTGTGAACCTCAGTAAAGTTCCCAAAATATTGCTCACTATGATGTCGGAATAAAGCCATTGTCAAAGCACAGACTGGACATATCTCACCTATATAGGGTATAACAAATTAATTTGAAAACTGAAAGGTCATTTTGATGTGACCCCTGGTGACCTTAAGAGGCTAATGATTTCCTCTCATGAATTTTCTCAGGCAGTGGCATTCATGTGACCAAAATCATATTTTCCCCATGGCCAACATGGAGGCACACAGATCAATTCATAGCAAAAAATTCATTTTCAAATAGAGAGTTTACTTTTATATGAAACTCTTTGCACCTTTTAAAATCAGTGAACTCATTCCCTGTCACTTTGCAGGTGAGTTTGGTCCAGATCACAGCAGCTACATGTGCACGGCTCACAAGTTTAAAATATCAAGATCAAATGTGTAAGTACTCTGGTGCAACCAATTATGCTAAAAAAAGGTAACATTTTAGCTCTGTAATGCTACCTCTATCAAGCCCAAGTTAGTTACTCTGTGTAAAAACCCTTGTATTGTTCCCTGCGGGCACAAAGTCTATTGAGTTCTGTCAATGAAGTAACTGACTAAATCCCCAACAGCTGCTTAAACTTGGTATATCTTTTCTCTAAGTTGATGGACACGAATTTAGTCTGAGGTGTGTGGTCCTCTAATGATGGCCCTAACATTCCCCTCCACAAGGAGAGCAGTACATTTTAGAGCTGCTTTGAAACATGTACATCGTTCTATGCAAGATCCCACCCTGTCTGTCACTGTCCTGCTACATTTACTCATCCAAAGTCATCAGGGCTGGGAAGCTGTGGCTCTAGCATTAACGCCTTGTTCCAGCAATGTGCCTGGTAGGCAGCACGTTTCAAATGTTCTTGCAGGGCTGCTTGAGTTGTGGGTATGTCTCCAAAGTCCTGGACTTTTGAGTGAACAGTTGTATTCTAGCCTCATTTACCCCCTCTCCCCACTCGCACTGGCCCTATGATACATTAGCACCACATATCGTTCCAGTAGGGCCATTGATGATTCACTGAATGCTGTAAAAAATCTGCAGCAGCTTCGCAAAGGCATCCGTTACATCTGGCAAACTTTTCCACGTTTCCCAAGCAGCATGCCTTCCTCTTCCTGATAATGCAGACGCGGTATCACAGCGTGGTAAGGCATGGAAGGTATGGACTCTGACACAAACCCTGGGATGCAATGATGCCACAGGTTCATGCACAGGCATAAGGCGGCAGTTTCCCCCACGGCCAACAGCAACCGAAAGCTCCTCGGCATCCACCTTCTTGTATAAAGCTGCAGCCAACACCACCACATGAGTGCCTGCACTGCGCACAGACACCTTTGTAAAACCGTTTTTGACAGCATCTGCAACATGCAAAAATAAGCAAGTGTCTGCCTCCTCATGTCTGCAGGGCATTACGTTGGTCAAATCACTATGTGCAGATGACACTTGTCCCATCTCTTGCATAGATAAGTTTCCCTTCCTCTGCTGGTGGATAGCTGACCTGTTTTGAGAGGAAACTGAACACTTCTGTTTTGTTTTCATCAGTACACAGAAGGGAAATCCATGCAAAATTGTAAGAGTTGCACACACATATGATTGTGTCTACAGAGGTCTAGACAGACAGACAGACAGAAAGACAGACAGACAGACAGACAGACAAGCTGATTCCAGTATACCCCCCGAAACTTCGGGGGGGGGGGGGCACAAACATGTGCAAACCGTATGGCTATTATGTAACCTCCAAATGCTGGTCTGAAAGTGACTGAAGGCAGAGACAGCTTAACCATTATGAAAATATTGAACTTTAGTTTTCACCAAATCTCTGCTTATATAATATTCGATTATGTTAAACAGTGAGACCCATGAATACATTGATCAGATACCTCTTGTAACACATCCCAAATCATCACGCATCATGTGACCTTATGAAGTGTCAAGGTCAACATTAAAAATTCCTACCTCCGTTTCAGAAGGAATCACCCTGTGCATTATAAAAGTCTCAAGTACAATAACCCTCCATTGTTCCTCGTAAAAGAGTGTATAATGGACAGACAAATGCCAGGTCAGACAGTGCAATTACTCAGTATAAAGGTCCAATCAGATGACAGAGAAAACTTGTGCAGGTCACTTTATGTCCTTGGATTTTTTTCTGTGTGTGTGTGTTATTTTTTCACAATTCTAATCATTTGGGTGTCTAAGATATCTGAGAAAGTGGAAAACATGATTTGCCTCGTTGGGTCATTGACGGTCATGGCATAATTGGTTCCTTATGTGAAATATGCAAGCAATTCTGTCTAAAACCGTCTTACATTTCATTTTCATTAACATCATCAGAACTTTACACTGTTCTTATGCATTTTTGGCATGTTTGTAATGGGCAGAAACATGCAGAAAAAGTGTAGAAATGAAATATATGTTCAATGACCTCTCAATGTCATATGCAAATTGACTTCATATCTGAAAATAAACTACATGGCATTAGGATGGATTGTAGAAACTTTCGTACTTTTATCATAAAATGCACAATTGGTTAGCCTATTTGCTCTACGGCAAATTAAAGGCTTATCACACACAAGCATTTGTAAATGGCATGGTTGCATTGGACTACAAAAGTCGCTACCGTTTTTCTCACTGGAATACAAGTTTCAGAGGAAACGCATGTTATTATTTATTATTTAAACATAAAATCTTAACAAATGCACATTTTCCTGTATTTTTTTGTCTTTCTAAATCTCGGGAAAAAACAATGTATATTTTGAATTATTAAATTAGACAATGGTGACTGACATAATATATCATACCTGAATATTTTTTGTGCCGTGATTACCGTCAGAGATGCATGTTAATCTGAAGATCATAAATTGGCATTTTCCACATCACATATTTTATTTATATTTTGGTAAAATCTTCCAAATTCAATCGTCCCCGATACCGCTTTGCCGATTGCTTTGAAGTTGCATAGGGACAACTTTTCGGACCCGTAGACCTTTATTTGTTCAACGCCTGGGATTTTCGCTGTTTTCGATTTCTTCACCGAAACCGTCACTCAGACTGTAGAAATGTACATGTAAATTGTGCAAAGAGTCAAACAAACTTTATACCAGGTGGCGGTGATTCTGATCCCTGATTTATAACATTTTTTTTTTCAATTCGGGCGCTTAAAGGTTGATGTATACATTCCTATTGATCACTATGTACATCAATAAGGATTGCAATTGGAATTCACATGTTAGACTTCCTCGCCAAAGCCCGTCAGCCAGATTCACTACAAATTTCGTGGAGATGTACCTTGGTTAAATCTCCACTGAATTTCTTTAAATGGTCATTCTACAGTAATTTTGTGAACTTTTATGTTTATTTGTAGCCAAATTAAAAAACAAAATCTCCGAAACCACTTGGCCAATTGCTTTGAAGTTAAGTAGAAACACTTCTTGGTAACGCCTGACCAGGTTGGGACTCATTTTCGGTCTAATGTCAAGGTCAGCTGAGGACGGGCTGTTCACACAGGCCTTCCTGTTGTTATTATTTTTTTTGTTAGCTGAATGATTAGTCAGCTGAGCTTATAGGATGGGTCTGCGCCCGTCCTTATCCCTCCGTTGTCTGTCTGTCCATAATTCATATTTTTAACTTCCACCTAAAAACCGTTCGTCAAACTTGGTAGGGGTGCATTTCGTGGGGATTATGTTTAACACTTGGTACGCCTGCGTTGCTCTTTATATTTTCAGTTATATTTCTGCCAATTGCTACACGTGGTAACAATGAAATTTAAATTTCCCACGAAAATGGAAAGGACATTAGGATTGGACAATATGCTAATGATCCAACTTTATTTGTTAGTGATGGGAAGTCAATGATCGAATTTGAATCTGTGTTTGATTTATCTGCAAACGTGAATGAGACAGAAATGCATAGGGAAAAGCCTCCAAAGTTGTTTGGCGGTACACATGGCCTGAAAAGAAACATATATATTAAAATGTGAAGGTATTCATGTTGCGGGCGTGACAGAGAACGATATGAGAAAGTAAAATTAAAACCCTCTGAAATTGTGAAAATCTCAGGAAAAAGAAATTAAACTTTGGATGTTGTTCATAAAAACCTTAGCGATTATACAAACAGGAGCAACAGTGCCACATCTTCCGTGTAATTCTGTAACTATAAAAATCCAATCTCTGTTTGCTCCATACCCAATCCGAACAATGTCTATTATGTCTAAAGCTATACATTCATTTATTAGTCAAGATTATCACGTTCGATTCCTAATTTTGAAAATTCAAGGCTTTCATAGCCAAATGAATTTTTAAAACGGGTCATCAACGGTCAACCATCAAGCACGTTTCGCAGTCTTAACTTCGCGGACATGTTTTTTGTGATGGCAGCTGCTTGTCTTTGCCTTGTATTTGGTTACGACAACCCACTTGAAATTAAAGAATGTATGAACTTGAAATAAATACACAAATGCATACTGTATAACTAGAAAATATAATTTGCCTGGAAACAAATCTGTCTGTGTGGCTCAAAAACTTGCTATAATGCTACCTTTCGCCTTCAGCACAAACCTATGGATTAAACTGGGAATAGCACCTCTACTAATAATACTTTTGAAGATACTCAACATTTTAACTTTCACAATGGCCCTAGCGTTAGCATACATAAAAACTCTAAAAGTGTTGTTTGTGGTTAATTGGATACACCTACAGCACAAACCTATAAATTAAAGTTGAAATGGCATCTCTACCTGTAACAATTTTGAAGATATTCAACATTTAAATTTTTCAAGTGCCCCTAATTAGCATAAATTTAAATTTGATATCACTGGATGCATTTACAACACAAAACCTATAAATTGAAGTTGGAATGGCATGGCTACCTATAACAATTTTGAAGATATTCAACATTTAAACTTTTCCAGTGCCCGCAATTAGCATCAATTTAAATTATTTAACTTTTGTTTGTGGTTCATTGGAATGGTATCTCTACATACAAGAGTTTTGAAGATATTAAAGATTTAAACTTTAAAACTGCCCTTAACTAGCATAAATTTAAATTCTGCAGGTTTTTTTTGTGGTTCATTGGATGCGCCTACAGTACAAACCTCTGAACTGAAATTGGAATGGCATCTTTACATACAAGAGTTTTGAAGATAGTCAACATTTAAACTTTAGAACTACCATTACTTAGCATAGACTTAAATCCTACAACTTTTTGTGCTTCATTGGCTGCACCTACAGCACATTGAAGTTGAAATGGCATTTGTACCTATAATAGTTTCGAAGATATTCAACATTTAAACTTTTCAAGTGCCCCTAATTAGCATCAATTTAAATTCTTCTGCTTTTGTTTGAGGTTCAATGGATGCATCTACACCACAATCCTGTCTAATCATGTTGGAATGACATCTCTACATATAACAGTTTTTAAGATATTCAATATTTAAAATTTTAAAGTGCTTGTAATTAGCACAAATTTAAATTTTACAGCTTCTGTTTGTGGTTCATTGGATACGCCGGCAGCAAGCACAAATTTAAAGTTTGCAGCTTCTGTTTGTGGTTCATAGGGCACGCCGGCAGCACAGACCTATAAATAGAAGTTGGCGTGGCATCTCTATTAGTAATAAACAGTTTTGAATATATTCAACAGTTAAATTTTTTAAGTGCCCCTAATTAGCATAAATCAAAATTCTACATTTTTTTGTTTTTGGTTCATTAGAGCACAAACCTATACATTCAAGTTAGAATAGCACTTTTACTGATCACAGTTTTGAAGATATTCAAGATTTAAAATTTTAAATGCCACTAATTTGCGTAATTTTTGGTGCACGCACGCGTCTTTTTAAAATGAATCGACTTCATGTATAGATCTATAATCATACCAAGTTTGAAGTTTCTATGCTGTGCTCTCGCTGATTTGTCTACATCTTAAACTCCCTTCCCCTGTAAGGCAATAAATGGATTGTGTACTAACAGGTGGATTTTGGATGCTGGTGTCTATGTTACTTTATCTTCTTTTAAGTTGGTGTAAATGTACTAAGCGGATCAACACTGCCCATGTTTCATGTGGACACTTGTCCATGTCGACACTTTTTTGAGTACCAACGGCATCCGAAATAGAGATGTTTATTGAACATGAACCAAATTGCAGAATTAAGTATTTTATTTCATGCCATTCCAAAAATTTGGAAACATATTCTTGATTTGCAAACTTCTGCATCTGGTAGTACATCAAACTTCTGTACAAATCACAGGTAGATGTCTAACATCATTCAATTTTAAAATTATGGTACTTCTAGTAAAGTTGAATAGGCATAATTATGTTCAAAACACAGTCGGATATGTTTCACTTTTAAATTGTTGATTATAAACGGAGTGAATGGATATTTATTTACAAAGGTAAAAAAATGACGTCAAACGATTCGATTTCTTTTCAAGGTTATTTATTTTATTCTGCCACGTGGGCAGTTATGCACAAATGGGGAGTAGAATGATAATTCAAAATGTTTGTTTTGTGATGAAGATAATGATCATAGTTATTGGCAGTTTTCCACATCAACTGTTGTACACAAACAGTTTTCTCCCATCCCTCATCCCATCTACAAAAAAGATATATATCAGCTGGTCATATTTATGTAATGAACTCATATTATCCTTTATATAAGATGTTCCGAATTTGAAATTGCAAACAGAGGATCTTTATGGGTGGAATGATGTTCCCTTTCAGAAGGTTTCGATATAAATCGGCGCCAACAACAGGATTCTGAGCCTTACCCGTACCAAGCGTAAGCCAAGCTGTTGACCTTCAACATATAATCTTAATAGGTCTCGCCTGTATTTCATTTTTTTTCCATTAAAGTTGAAATTAGTCAACATCACTGAAGCAGACGATAATTGAAAACGGGCCGATTTTGGATGGTTTTATGGGGAAAGAAAGGTTTGTGGCATTTCCAGATAATAATGTAACCTGGCACTCCAGGAGTTACTGAATACTCCGGCAGTTGGCAAGAACTATTGCTTGATGTGGACTTTTGTGGGCTCACTGTGGATAGTGATATTCTCTCTCCCATTAACACCGCTTACCACTCGGTCGTATTCTGTGTGATGTTGCTTGGTTACTCATCTTCTCGTTCCTTTAAACGTGCCATTTGCGATCATAACAACTTCGATCAGAAGGGTTCAAATGAAACCCTTGCCACCGCAACGTAGGTTACTGGTAATGTGGCCTTCGACAACAACGATGATTCGGCACATTGCTAGTCGTTTTTTTTTTTTTTTTTTTTAGATGCCACGAGGTAATCAATATCCTGTTGAGCAGAACTCATTAGACAGAGGGATAAGCGATGCAAATACAGACCCTTTGGAAGAAGAAATCAATGAAACGTTTCCACAGGTGCGATAATACAAGTCCAACTCTTTTACCAAAGAGAACTATCGTGGTTCTATATGATTCAATTCTGAAACGCACTGGAAATAAAGTTGTAATCGAAGCAAAATACTCTGTTTTTAATTCTTTAAACTGACAAGAGACCTTGACAGTAAAGAAATAAATCATGACAAATGGTGGAATGTGTCTAAATGTGCACCAGTTTGCAAATTACAGGAACATATAAGCTGTTTTACAGACGATCGCAATGTGAGTTCTTGTAAAACTGAATTGAAAGGAGGGAACCGCTGAATACATATCCAGGCAACGCAAAATGGCACTAGATGACAACCATTTGCCATCTCTAAGCACTGTTTGAAAAACGCACGCACGTCTAAAATATATTCCTATTTCTGTTCAGGAGAAAATACTATGTCTTGATCTCTTTATGGACACATCTGCATGTGACGGAATTAGGAACTCCCTGTTTAAAACCACTGCAGAAAGGATGCATAAATCACTTCCATAACACTGCCAACTATCCTCCCTACTTTCCAGAGTAACAAAAGAGCCCCACCTTAGCCACGTTTGCAGGTAACGACTGCAATTTCATATTCAAAGATGATAAGAGGCGTTTCAGATGGCTAGAATAACTTGGGACCGTGATTCTTTCTATGGGCACATTGAAGTTAGGATGAGGCAAGCACGGCTGTCGAATGCTATGGTTTATGCACCCCATTATAAGAAGATAATTGTGTACAACGGCTATTTTTTTTACCGTTGATAATGATTTCCATGACTGACTATACCATAATGTTGATTTTTTGAAAAAAATAATACATGTAAATATTATCTGCAAAATTATTATGAATTTGTTTTGTGTTTTATTCATAACATCTTGAAAAAGGGAGCGTCACTGGTTTTATAAGGTTCCTGTACACAAGATTGCGCACCGCCCAGATTTTAGAAGGCGAGGGGTGGGTGGGTGCGCACGTGCGTACGTGGGGGAAGGGAACTATGGGAAAACCGCGAAAGCAAAGATAGCGCTGGAGCATTTGCCTCTGGAGAGAGTAAGGTGCTAAAACTTTGAGATTTTTCGAATGATGAACCTTTTAAGATGTTACAATAAGCATTGATTCGCCTTTCTTGGGCCGCGTGGTTGAATTAATGACAGCTGTGCATATTGTCCTGTTTCGCATGGGATCATTGTTGTGTGTATCCACATCAGGCCTTCGTCAGATAGTTTGTATTTGAGTCTTTACACGGGATTAAAACGCAGCCTTGTTAACGATACAAGAAACATGGGAGTGCCATGATAAATTTTCTCTATGTGCAGTGCGCAAGTATATCTGTTCCTGTGCTATAGCGTGAGTGTACTTTTCGGAAAACGAGGCGCATGATCTTATTCTATTTGAAAGGAAAAGAGAATAAATATAGAGCTAATTGCATTGAATGTGATCTTCAGAGTTTCCTGGTACGGATCCTGGCGAGGTCGGTATGATTCCCTGTCAGCCGAAATAAATAGGATTATTGACAACTTCCAGGCTGCTGTAAATTGGTCAGCAAACAATTTGATATCGCGGGTTGTAGCGTCTGTAACGTTTTTTATGATCACGAAAGACAACAGGGGCTAAGTATGGAGCCCCGTGGCATTCCAGCTTCACCAAGAAGTTTTACCCAGGTCATCGTCACGATTTGACAAATGACCGCAGATAACTTTCACAAGGTCTGCGAGTCTAGGTTGTTTCAACTAGAACAAGTGACCCCCGTGCCACAATCTGTCGTAGGATTTAGATATTCAAAGCTGAACCATCAGTACATCTTTTCTGGGTTCAAGCATATTGCAAATTCCACGAACAATACAGCCGAGTTGATTGATGGAGGAGTTGTTAGTTTGGGAACCTGAATTTTTTCCCCTTTGTGTGGCTGGAAGATTGTTGTTGGGTTTTTTGTGTTATATTTTTTTTACGAGATACCCATAGTAGACATTGCACAGAATGCGTTTGGACACTTATGAGATATAGCAGAACCAGATGATGGGCCGATAATATTCCTTTAGTTATTTACTACTCTCGATAACACGTCACACGTTGGATTTTTTTTATGATGGAGGTGGAAATTACATTACAAGTGTTGTAGGGAATGTGCAAAAAGTGTGTTGAGGGAATGACACGTTTAAGAAGCAGTGCTTTTAAGAGAACGTTTCCTATGTTATCAGGCCCAAAGGCAGGGCTGAGTTTGAGAGACAGCAGGCTTTTGTTAAGCTGAGCAGTGTCTACTCGGCACATAGTCCGGGCGGGCACCAGTCCTGAACGCAAAAGTGCGGAGGGGGAGAGGAAGGGGAAGGGGGGCAGTTCTGTGGCGGGTTTGCATTGACTGGCAAAATTTCTATCGAAAGTTTCACATTTATCAGCGTTACGTAATGTAACTTCCCATTATCAATAAGCCACAGAATGGAACGTTGGGTTTATTCCGAATGATGGCTCTACCGAGGCATAATCACATTTTTGCCATGTATTTAGTAAAAAAAAAACCACTAAAGAATGTATGGACATGAAATAACAGCAAATGCACAAATACATGGCGTACGTTGACACGTTCTTGCTTATAATTGCAAGACTTAGAGAATTTATATGAACTGGTATGTGCACCAATATGTGGAAAATAGCAAAATACAAATTTAAACTTATCTAGAGAAAAGGATTTCATATATATATATACATATACATATATATATGTATATGTATGTATATATGTATATATATATATATATATATATGTATATATATATATATATATATATATATATATATATATATATATATATATATGTACCTTCTTAGAGAGGTCACCAAATAGATCAGACCACCTAAAATGTTACTTTCCATCCATGGTTTATCCCTAGGCCTAACTTTCGCATCTCGAAGTGGAATAAATTTGTTTGCAAGTGTCTAGAAAGAGTTCAGACCAGCAAGCTAGGCCCATGTCCTAATGAGCATTTTGTAAGGCTTTATTTGGTCCGTCAAAGGCGGCCCGCTTATAATCAAAATTGTACGTTTGAAGTGACGATCCCTCAGAAGGGACAACGAGCAAAAGATAAAGACGGAACCAGAGGTAGAACTCTGGACAAACATGCCATAATTCAGAATATAAACTGGCCTTCTGATCAGGGCAGTCGATAATTATGGTGTGCAATGCACTTAGAGTGTATTCAGAAACGCGAGTACGTCTCCATATCGGTTGGTGCAAGTTATTTTCCTCGATGAGACAGATGAGGCGCTGACCAAGTTCACTGTCAATATGAGTACAGTCCAAGGTTTAGCATTGTGTAGTTGAAACCATCAATAATAATACGAATATGAGAACTTAATCCTTTGTCATGGATATAAGATACAAAAAACAAAGCTATTCATAAATAGGTGTCAGTGGTATACTTGCCAAGAGGGCAATAACGTATGTTTAAAAGTAGCATTTTATGTTGTAAAGTGATTCCAATCCAAATATCAGGCAATTTAAGTTCTGGACGTCTGGTGAAAAGGAAGATTGTTTTGGCCATACACTGTGACTCCTGCCATGTCAGTTGATTTACGCTCATTATATTGTGGCAGATGTCGGAAGTCCTCTAAAAGTGAGACATTGGGGAGCCAGGGAACCTTTTGTCGAGCCAAGTTTCAGAGAATGTAATAACACTAAATTTCTCAGTCAACTGGAGATTGGAGTTCGTCCAGTTTATTTTCGTGTTTGTTCTTGCATGCGCCTGCATGACAGACAGAGAGGGGTTCCTGGGGATAAGTGTGAGATGGCCATAGATTAGGGAACATGTCCATAGTAGTGACAATGCGGAGCAAATCACAAAATACTTCTTGAATTAACGTAATGGAAAAGTTCATGAACAAGTGGAACGAGGGGGCTACTTGATCGTGACATATAGCAGTGGAGGTGTGCATGTACATTTGAAGAACAATGCCTGCTGTACAGAATAATCCAATCCCAGCTCTATATAGCTGGATACAAATACCCATCACGGAGGTCCGCAGACGGAGAAGACTTCTTTAACCAGACAGCCACTCTGCGGCAAAACCATAAAACGTCAGATACACATTGTTAGGGGCAGCAGCTGCAGCAATAGTGCGCACTTTAACACAAAACCTGGAAACATAGAAAGGTAACATAGTGCAAAACACAAGGTGTACACGCTACACATTGCCAGCAATCAAACACAAGAAGGTTGCATAGTGCAAAACACAAGGTGTACACGATACACATTGCCAGCAATGAGAAACAGATTGAGCAACATTGCGGGGCTTGTTAAATTGTTCCTTAGTTCAAGCACCCACAACATTTTATTATATAAAAGACAATAGAAGTGGTAGTTATAGGTCTGTGTACAAAAAAACCCATTAAGGGTATGTATATGAGAAACATTTGGTTTTGTCGAATTCAATTTACTCTGATAAACCCAATATTTATCACGCAACATACGTATTACCACTATGGGAATGTACCTTGAACGTAAGGTAGCCTTAAGTTCATTTGTCTATCAATCAGCCCACGTTGTCGGAAGTGATCATCACTTTATAACACCATTGAATGGCCGTGGAATCCGATATAGGATACGTAATCATTCATGTTGTTACCAATTATATATAAACCCGCCGATACTTTCGGACCTGTATTCACTATCGGGGCAACCTTCTCTACTAAGCTCCATCTTTGACATAGTGGGGCTCTTGGCTGAAATTGAACTTCCAATTAACACTAATCATACACATATTTTGGACACTACCTCTTCAAAATATGAAAATCGGGATTAATCCACAGACTTTGCTGCAATTTTGAAAATTGTGGATTCTGCATTCAGTGGTTTGTAAATCAGGATTTTAGTAATGGGACGATCGGGGTGGGGTAAAATATATGAAACCAAACGTATATTTTGCAAACATTTCAGAGCATCAACAATGATATGATATAAGCTGTGGCCGCGACAACCGAGCGGGCAGATTAGAGTTAAGATAGTAAGTCATGTCTTAAGTGTACTTTAACGACCGTTTGGCCTGGTAACTCGGAGAACGGACTGGAACCTGGCGAAATATTACGATAACGATCATCGAACAACCGGGGCTATGCAGCCCTGCTGTTTCCCCGGCCCAAGTTAACCTTCCAGACAAGTTGAAATAATATGCACGACAGCCACTTTCTCGATAAAATATTTTAGCCAGGGTCGATCAATTTTTGTTTGGGAAAGGCGTCGTGAAACTACTTTTTTATGTTTCATAAGATTTATTAGTGTCGAGTCTTTTTATTAGGGTAGGTCGGGTTACCGGAACCACACATATATGTCTCTTAGGCTTTAGGTAACTTGGACATTTGTTTTAACATGTTTAAATTGTATGCTCTTTTCCCTTTAAACACTTTACCTCCTTTGACGTCAGTTTAATTTGTTACCTGGGAACAGCCGGAGGCATTTGTCACTTAATACAAAATGCTCAGATTGCAAAGCAATCATAATTTATAAACATATTTATTTTCTTTGGACTGCCAAATAGTACACAAAGACTAATCTGGAGGCTCTCCAGTACATAAAAGGACGCACAGGAATATATATAATACACACTGGACGGGAACAGAAGACTAAATCCACGGCTTGTACAATACAATTGATGGCAGATAATGGAGACTTATAATTAGATCATATACGAAATTAGTAGATAAAACGTCTAGATTCTGATAATATTGTCTGAACAGCCTCAAAGATGAATACATTATCAGTGTCTGGCAAGTCCTCACTGCCTTTCAAGAGAATATTTAGTAAAATGTCACAAGAGCACTGAACTATTAAAGTCGGATTTACACCTGGAGCGAGTAAGTGACACACAGTGTTCAGTAGACGGACCCTTTGCACAGTGAACTTGGGGCAGAGCAAAAGGGAATGTTTCGTATCTTCAGTAGTATGTGAGCATGCACACGTTGAGGCTGGAAGGATATTGACCTGAAGCAGATGGGCATTTAAAACAGAGAAGTTAAGACGTAGCTGCGTGTGGCATATGTTTGGGAAACGACTTCCATGTTTAAAGTATGTAGGCTTTTTGTCAACACTTAAGAGCAATAGATTTAAGTCAGATTTAAACTGCGGCAGGCAATTGGTGAGACAAGCATCAACCGGGAGGTTATTCCATAATTTGATAGCAGACGGGAGAAATGAATCGCCGAAGCGATTGGTGGTGAACCTAATTTGGCGTAATTCGGTACGATTTCTCAAAAGGCACCCAGTAGTGAATGCAACGTCACGAGGAGCGAGATCATGTAGGTATTGTGGCGTCAACCTATAGTACATTTTAAAGAAAAGAATAAGTTTAAAGTATTTCCTCCGATTTGCCAGAGTTTGCCATTCAAGCTCTTCGAGAAGCAAGACACGTGGAGTGTATCTGGTTGCGCCAAGGCAGATCCTGGCTGCCTCATACTGCACAGCTTCTATAGATTGTGACAGGTTTTTAGTGCAATTGTCAAACAGGACACACCCATATTCGAGGATAGGACGAATCATTGTACTATACAACCGTATGAGTGTCTGGCGGGAGAGTTTATATTTGAGTCTGCGTAAAAGAGCAAGCCGTTGACTGGCTTTATTAACAATACGTGTTATATGCTGGTGCCATGACAAATTACTTGAGAGTGTAACTCCAAGATGAGTATGTAGAGTGGCCTCAGGTATCGGTGTGTTTCCAAGAAGTAGGGGAGGATGATCTGGCTTATGTCGTTTAGCTGAGAAGGTCATTGAGATGGATTTTATGGCATTAAATGTCATCCGCCAGAGCTTGCCCCAACGATGAATTTGTGCAAGGTTATGATTAAGGCTTTCAGCTGTGGCCATTGGTTCGTGGACAATTTCAAGAATACTGGTATCATCCGCGAATAAACGGATATCACAGGTGATGTTGACAGTGATGTCATTAATGTAAACAAGGAAAAGTAGGGGACCAAGGATCGAACCTTGGGGCACTCCAGCCTCTACAGGGAGCCAAGGTGAGGTCTGTCCTCCAATAGTAACACGTTGAAGTCGGTTTGAGAGATAGCTTTCTATAAATAATAACACAGTATCTTCAAACCCCAATTGTTTTAGTTTAAAAAGTAGACCAGCGTGCCAGACTCTGTCAAAGGCCTTGGATATGTCCAGGAAAACCATACGGGCCTCATGGCCCAACTCAAGGCCACTGTAAACAGTATGAAGAATGCTAACAAAATTTCAACCTGCTTACATTGAACAGCCCCAACTCTTGACATAACACAGTGTGGTTTAGGTCTATTGACAACAAATGTTAGAACATCTATGTGAGGGACATCTGGTTTTGTCGATTCTTTATCGAATTAAATTAACTCTGATAAACCCATATATTTAGCGTGTAAAATTAATATTATCATTGTGAGAATGTACATTGAACGTAAGATACCCTTGATTTCTATTGTCAATTAATCAGTCTAGGTTGTTGGAAGTATCAGCTCATTATAACCCCATTGAATGACCATGGAAACAAGAAACGTTAAAAGATGGATATTCAATGCTCGATGCGTGTAACCTACTGAAGTAAATAATGTTTTCGTGCATGTTGTCATTCAATATATGATACGCGGATTGCCTAAAAAAATCAAACTGTTTGTGTCAGACAACCCTGACTATAAAGGTAACAGTTGACGCACTATTAGCTGACTAGCATTCCAGCACTGATTTCATAAAAATGCGAAATCCTTATTAAAAAAGTCGAACTATTGTGACAAAAAACATTAATAGAGACAATAGAGGTATAGAAATTATATGTAAAGATTCACAAGAAGCTGACTGGTGATGACAAACAGTTATATATAGTTCCAGTAAATAAATATTGAGACCAAGAAGTATACAGGTTAACTGTGAGTTCCACGTAGCGTAACTTAAGTGTACCATACGTGGTGTTCCGCTACAAAAATAGTCCTGTATCATAGGACTCGGGTTTATTCGGTTCACTTCGGGAAGCGCACCCTGCTTTGTTTACATTTTGTGCTCGGCCACGCTGGCTGGATTACACGTGGAAGCATAAGAAAGTAAAACACAGGATGTGCTTGGATTTAACGAAAAATCAAACCGTCAGCAATCTATAAAGGCACGTTTCACCACTGATGTGACAATTTAGGTACAAGATTTGCACTGTTCAACACAATCCATGCTGTAATCACTAGCGTTTGCCGTGGCATCCGTTGTAACCATATGACGGCGTGGGCCCGACTCGGCTAATTGCTGCTTGGACAATCAGGCCAACAATGGAATGCATAATTAATTACGGTCCGGAAAAGTTCGGAACAACTCGGTATGAACAGGTCTATTAGTATAACAACCCACCTGATAGACCTGCAGGACCTTGCATATAATAGAGAATGCGTGATAGCGAATGTGCCGTAGCGAGGGAAACTCGATAGCACATGAGAACATTACTATAACTGTCCACGCATAACAATCACCGAGATTTCAGTTTTTTTTTGTTTTTAATTCGGCAAGCGACTCATTCTACATCAAAGGTAAGATATCATGTCATGATTTCCAAAAGTAATTAATTTGGAGTTTTTCAATCAGCAGGGACCCAGTGATGATGACCGATCCTCGTCAGACAATTGCAAAAGTTAATGCAGATTGAAAAACTCTCCTAATTATAGAGAACACGCTTGACCCGACGTGCCAGACATTGAAATGTACAGAATGAAGAAACGAACCGCTAACACGCGCATCGAAAGAATGAGATAGTCAATGAATAGCCAGATAAGTCGGTATGGGTGAGGGAAATTTTAAACTGTTTCAGGTCTCTTAATCCCTTCGTTGCTTCATTCAGCCGTCACCAATTCCACTTCAGGCATTAAATTCCCTACAGTCTGCCGTCTTTCGAATGACGTGTTTAAATATCTTCCCATATATGGGTAGGTGGGGAGCTTATAATGCTGGTACCATATGGTTGTTTCGTGAATGACCTATATCATTGAAGTTAGCTAGTGGAGGCGGGGGGGGGGGGGCGGGGTGTGTCCAAACCAACATGCGATAATTTTCTTTCCTTTTCTGCTTCTCTCTGTTTCTTCTTTTTCTTTGTTTCTTTTTCTTTTTGATTTTGAGATGCCCGGACATCGGACCCTATTTGCATCTCAATATTTAAATTTAAATTCGACTAGTTTCTACAAACACTCAACCCAGTTACCAACTTTTTGAGTCATCGTGAATTAGATTTCCCGGAATTCGGGTCACACTGTCACTTTCGGATTTTTTAATATAACTCGAAAAATTACAATCTGATTCAGTCAAACGAACTGTATATGGAAAGGCTGGTGCCCTCAGCACATTGTGTCGTCCTAACATATAGGATCAGAGTTGAAGGTCAAGGTCAAAAGGCTATTTGCAGAAACAAAATTGTACACGCGGAATCTCAGAAACGGTAAAGCTTGCTGAGGTGTTGTTGCATCATAGAGTGCAAGTTTTTACTGAAATTGTGTAGCTGATATTTGATGAGTGACATTGACTTGCTTTTCTTCGATCAGTCGGCCATGTTGGATTTTTTTTCCCTTTTTGGCATAACTCGAAAAGTTATCAACCAATTTAAGTGATGCGGAGCTTCATGGACAGCTGGATTCTAGACAAACAAAAACCGTACAAAGACTTACGCTTCAAATTTGAAGGTCAAGGACATAAGGCCTTTTGGAAGAAGAAATATGGGGGTCTTCGTGGTAGAAAAAAAACTGTACGCGCGAAATCTCAGAGACGGCTGGGGCCTGCGAGTTGCCATTCTAGCAGAATTATACGTGTGTACTGAAGCTTTCTGTCTGATATTTGTTTGTCACTTTCCCTACACTTTCAAATCACGGCCTATTCCGTTTTTATTTTTTCGCAAGTATTTGGAAGGTCATAACTCTGTCAATAACTTTTGGAACACTAAGGGCCAATGTTTAAATAACTTCAAAAATCCTTTCATTTAATAGACTCAACTTTGTGACCTTGGCCTAATATTGCAGGAATCGTGACCTAGTTGTGAAAAACACTTTCTAGGTTATATTTCTAGACGTTTTCAAAAGATTTGCACGATGTTAAATTTGTTGACTCGTTCAACTCAATGCTAATTTACAAATGACTTCTCAGGGCAAAGATCAAGGTCATTTGACTACCTATAGATTAAAAGTTTTATATTTAAGCATAACTTTGTCAGTTTTAATCCGATCTTACTCATGATAGGTTCAAAATATAGACATTGTAGCGATGTACATTTTTATAGTTACATCTGACCTCTAAAGCTCAAAAGCTCGTCCAGGGGCCATATTCACAAAGAGTTTAATCTGATCCTGAATTTAATCCTAAAATGAAAGTCAATGTGCCTTTGGGCCTTGAACTATGAAATCGTTGGCCTAATGTTTGATCTAAACTTGCAGGATTACTTATTCTATGCTCTCCACTGTAATATGAACTTTGGAATTAAAGTTTCCATTTTAATAAATCAATCTTGATTTAATCCAGATTTTAATCCGGGATCAAAATATTAAATACTGGATCAAACTAAGATTGATTTAATAAAATGATCCTTTAATCCCTTAAGTTAATATTGTAGCCAAAAGCTTGTATTGGCTTATCCTTGAAGTTTGAATCAAACTTCGAGCCAAGGATTAAGTAGTGTAAGGCCCAAACCACATTCATTTTAATTTTGGGATTAAAGTAAGGATCAGATCAAGCTCTTTGTGAATACGGCCACAGGTCATTTGGTGATTTGCCGATTTACACATGGCCTTGGCGGAGTCCAATTCCATCCGGTTTTTATCATGTTGAGCTCAAAATAAAAGTCAAAGGTTAAACATGTCTGTCCGTCTGAAAATTTCCATCCGGCCATAAATGCAAAAAGGTGCGATCCTCGAAGTTGGGGTGCGGGCGGGGGAAGCCTCTTTTCAACTATAGCTTGCAATCGAAGATATTCCTACCTAATTTTTTTTCTCTCTCTTTAGGACCCAGGATCCGTACATAAAGGTTGATCTTCTTCTTTTTAATCCTCGGAGACAAATGTACTTCGATGTCGTCTTCACATAGTATAGTGCCCTTTAGGATATAAAATGTACAATAATTGCCATGCCATGGCCCTCGCTTTGCCTTCATACACCGTGTGATCTGTCTATTTCAAACAAACAAAGACGAGCAACTAGTTTTTCAGCCACATTCATAATAATCCAATTGCTATTGGTTTCAAACTATCTGGTCTTAACACGCAAGGAAACACGGTGATTGTTATATTCCGCCTCCATCTAATTTGCCTCGCGTATATTGACTATAGACTTCAGGGCTGATTGTTTTGTGTCAAGTATGTACACTGCTTTCAGGGTATCGACCAATTTCCAATTTCATTGCTTCAGAAAAAAATGTCTTTCATTACATATTCATTTATACTATGACTCTTAATAGCGCGGCTACTCCAGGGCAATCTAATAATATATGCAGGCAATCACTTTTTAAATTAATCATTTCAATAATTACCAGACTTAGACGGAGGTGTGTCTTCCGTGGCGGATTTAAGATCATGCTTGTCTTTTTGGAGCCACCTGTATATTTTCAGCTTCCATATTTTCAGCAGATACAATCGTCTCACTTTGTTCGTTTGCCAAATTAAGCATGATATAGCACCGACTTCGTGGACTTCAATGGAGGGAAGCTATGAATAGAGACAGGGGCAAATACTCACAAACACGAGTTTGAAAGTGAGCCCGGTGTTGCCGATAGGATCTGAATGCCTTCTAAACTGTTCGGGAGATTTGTGATATGTATGTTCAATATTCTAAGTAAAAAGCGGTATGAATCCTCAAAGAAAAACATACACCTTGCTTGTTAAGGCACATATTTCATTCTCAGCTTTGGGTGGGTATCTGAGTAAAAATGCCCACTTTTGTCGAATCTACATTGTTCGTCTCCCTGCATACTATCTACATGTCGCTATCCGATAGAAAACGACAAACCTTTTTGTACTCTCTTAACTTAACCGGCCGCGAGGAAAGTCGTGTATACCGCCAGAAAAATATTATAATTACATCATGTGTCAATTGCAGCCCACTTTTCCATTTAGCCAGTTATACTTCACTGTACCTTTTTAGCCATGATTGCGGGAAATTTTTGCTTTTCACAATGCAGTGCGAATGATCATTGTTTTGGCTGCGAACTTCCGGGCGGCGCTGTTTCCGGTTGGTAATCATTCGTACATTACTACGGAGGGTGAATGCATATGACTCGGATGTCTTTAATTACATAGATTATTCATTTTTGGTGAATTGCTGCTACTCTGTTTTCCAAACTTTGTGTCTGTACATTCTGTTTTTATTATAAAGGTTTTCATTCTTGACACCATATTTAATACCATATTACAAAATGGAAGTCACTGCTGCCAGCCAGAAGGAATACCGGAAGTGATATCACCAAGGGAGAGTAGAACGATGCCACAAATGACATTCTTTTCCGTGGTGCAAGGTACATTTTTGAAAGGAGACACTCTCAATTTCAGTTTATTGGTTTGTTAAATATCATATTAACCGCATATGTTGTAATGACGTTCATTTACTGTCACACCTGTTTTATTAGTTGATGTTATGGTTCCTGCGATGACAAATGCAGCAAAGGAATATGAGTATTATTGCACGGCATTTAATTCATAAATATGAACATGTTATGTCCAATTAACGATGTTAATGATGTTTACCCTGTTTTGATTGATGGTAATTTGATGGGCGTCACTCTCAATGACCAAAAAAAGAAAAAAAAAAAAACAAAAAACAAAAAAAACCCCGCCTTTTATGATATCAGGCGCTTGCTGGAAATTTGTAATGTCGAGGGCTTGCATGCGGATACTCCAGTGTGAGGTCGCCCAGGCTCAACTTGCTACTTTGGATGAGCTTTCCAATCTTCATACAGAAGACATATCCTATGAGTCACTGTACACATGTATGATCTTTGCCACATTCATAAACATATGTAATGTAATGTAATGTAATGTAATGTAATGTAATGTAATGTAATGTAATGTAATGTAATGTAATGTAATGTAATATAATATAATATAATATAATATAATATAATATAATATAATATAATATAATATAATTTATTTCAAGTCGAGTACAAATAAAACGAAGAACATTAGCGCCGAAGCGGCTATTATTCGACAGTGATATAAATTGAAGGGATGAAAAATGCTGAAATATACACTGAAAACAGATGAATATAAACAGTCAGTCCATTAACATATCCATAGCATTCAAAATTATGAGTTCAGGAAATTAAGTCAGACCGAAATTCTGGTTTTACATAGGAAAGATATAGAACATTGACAGTAGGGGCCAAGCCATTTGTTAATCAGTCTTAAATTCATTGAGAGTGGTAACTTGCTTAAGAGCAGGAGGTAGAGAGTTCTATATCTTGGCCGCTTGATACCTTAGAGAATTATAACCGTAGGTGACATAACCATATTTGGGCAGAAAGACCTTGTGTTCATCCGGAAGCTCATATGTAAATTCCTTTTTGTCAAACATATCATCAAGAATAGCCGGATGTATTTCAGATATATAATTTTGTATACTTCAATGGATAGTTTTCTTTGTCTACCTAAGTAAAGAGAGGGTTTCTGAGAGTGTTCCAGAAGTCCCCCATAGGTGTTAGAAAAAAAATTATTATACACAAATCGGAGAGCTCTTTCCTGTATCTTTTCCATTTTCCAAGAGTTTGTTTGCCCTCATAGATGCCATGCTAGTGGACAGTTATTGGAATTTGCCACTATAAAGTCATTGAAGATTTAGAGCTTTTCTTTTATAAACCGAATATTGGAGAACCTTCTTTAAAAAGAAATTTGCCCGGGCAACTTGCTTAAAGATATGTGTAACATGACTCTGGAATTTCAGATTATCGTCTATACAGACATCAAGTAGCTTGACACATCTTTCTGTATTTATGGTAAAACCATCAATTTTAAATTTGAAGTCATGGTCATTAGTATCCTTTTTGTACCTAATAACATAGCTTGAAACTTATTTGGGTTCGGTTGCATACCATTTTTTCTGAACCATTCAATGCCCATGTTGGCGGCAAATTCAAGGGTTTCTTTCATAACATCTAAATTGCGAACATGAACAGACAGTGTATTATCTTCAGCATAATGATAAATGTCGCATTGGTTTTCGATATAGTAAAAGAAATCGTTCCTGAAAATATTGAACAGGAGGGGCCCTAGTATACTTCCTTAAGGGACCCCTCGTAGAATCCCGGTCCACTCACTAGTGGTGCCGCCATATTTGACTCTTTATTTCCTTTTCTCTAGATAGCTATAAAGTAATTTACATGCCGCCTTTGACATACCATATGCTTCAAGCTTTTGAACAAGAAGCTTATGGGGTAGGCAGTCAAATGCATTCGACGAGTCCATAAGGATAACCCCAACATATTCATGGTTGTCGAGGGCTCTTTTCCAGTCTTCAACAATTTTGACGAGTAATATTTGACAACTATACTTTTTTCCGAAAGGCACATAGTAACTTTGACAGGATATCATTAAAGAATTCAATCATTTGTTCACTTAGTAGACCTTCAAAAACTATAGAAATGCATGATAGAACACTTATTAGTTTGACTTGTCTAGGGGATCAACTTTAGAAATGCATGATAGGACACTGATTAGTTTGACATGTCTTGGGGATCAGATTTCTTAAAGACAGGAGAAACATCAGCTTTTTTCATATCAGATGGAAATGTACTTGTCTGAATTGAGTTATATATGAGAGCAGTTAAGCGTGGAGAGAGAGCATCTGCTCCAGCTTGTAGCAGCTTAGGTGGAAAACCATCAGGAATTGTGGCCTTTTTGAGATCAATCTTCTTGACAGAAGCCAGAACCTTTAGTTCAGAAAATGGCTGAAAATCAAAATGGTACATTTGCTCATCTTTCAGTTTACTTTTAATAAGTTTGATGCTTAAATGCTCATCGTGGTTTTGGTTACCTTTAGACGCAGAGGGTATATCACTACAAATATTCGTGAGATGTTCATTGAAGATTTCACATGCATCATTTGTATCGTGAAACAGTTTTCCCTCATGTAGGAGGATGATGGAACTTGATTACTTTTCGATTGATCCGTTAAAAATATATATGCACACTATGTGTCTACGTGTTAGAATATCCTCCCGATTAGTTTTACTATCAAGTGTAACTATCAGACATTCCAGGGAGAATTAACATGGTCAACTCAATAAATTTATATGTGACTGAATCAGAAGGCTTGTATTTTCTATGAATGATTATGATTCTGTATGACTATAAATATAAAAGAAAATATTAACTGTGGATGTGCTAAAACCATTTGAAAGGCCCATGTGTGAACTTTACACAGTTTATTGTCTGTCTCTGAGTGCTTTTAAACAAGCAGCTGGCTAAAGATAAAATGTATGTATGTATATATATATATATATATATATATATATATATATATATATATATATATATATATATATATATGTCAACTGATCATGTTTAATCCTCACAATATGGAACATGACCATTACAAAATGTAACTTATGTCAAGAAGTTAAATGTCCTGCAAAACCTCCGCTCTTCGGACACACACAACCTGTGATAGTGCTTACCAAATAAAATTGTACGAAAGTGGTTAGAGTGTTTTCCTCGGTTTGGCTCGTACTAAATAAATTGCAATTGTAATAATAAATGTACTTCCCAGAAAAGCAAAATGAAGCGAAAGATACGAGTGTCTTATCAGCATGTCAAAATGTGTAAAATTAAAAGTATTCATCAATAAAATGTTTTGCGTGGACTTCCTGTAAAGCAATACGTCACGGACGTCCTTCAGAACAACATACCACGGGTTACAAGGGTGCTTCAAGAGCAACTGTTGGTGGCCGGACTCTCTCACAGTCAAACATCAAACTATGAGCGTTACGTCTAAGTCTTGCTGCGGTATTGACCACGTCGTTGTGTGGCGCAGCTATACTGTTTTAACTATTTCAGTGCCATATTTTGGACTGAGTCAACACTGCAATGCGCTCCGAGGAAAGCTGTGGACCTGGACTATTACATGTTTTGTAACTACAGGCAACCTGATACTTGAATCGGGGATCTTGTTGCAAGGAACATGAATCTAGCACCCTTATCACAATGCAGAGCACTTCTATTAAGCAGTTAGACTTTTGTTGCAGTTGGCACTGAAAAATATTCGGTATGTTGATGACAGAACAGCCAGACCCTATGTAGATGCTCCATTGCCAAACCGTTCAGACATTTGTACATCATAATGCGTCTTCTGATGGTCACTGCTCCAAGAATTTGATGATCATTTCTGTTCCCAAATAACGGTGGCCTTGCACTACAACATGATCTGTGATGCACGCTTGTGTGCTTCGGTAAATATCTGCTTTTGTGCGGGGAGAAATATAAAAGTTATGTGACACAAAGGCAGCGAGAATAGCCAGTCTTCTCGCGACAGCAAGCTCAGAGCTTGTAGATTGATGCATTTTCGTTGGCTATGAATAAATTGTTATCTCGGATTTATTTCGTATAACCCTTCCGCCACACGAGCGTGTGCCTTTATACTTTTTTAGGGATATATTTTTTGTCTACCTGTTACTTAGTTTGAACAGTCATCACTCGTTAATGTGATTTTATATTTAAGCATAAAGTGCAGCCCATACTCCTTCCACTTCCAGGGAAAATATTTTGCTTGTGACGTTAACCATTTTGATAACCTCAATTTTCTCTTCGAGCTTTCTGAAGAGCGCCTGTGAGATACAACCGTGCATGTAGCACAAGAGTCATAGTTCACCCAATCGGGGTATAACATTCACGATCTCTTGATGAACGGAAAATTGCTATAGATGAGCTGCTCTACAAAATCGGGCGATATGAGCGATGTAAACAAAGTGAATTCCTAATGAAAAAAAAGTTCTCATCGGTGACAGTGGACCTGTGGCGGAACTGTGAGTTGTTAGGATGCAAAGGTTTTGTTCCATCCGGTGTAACGCTCAAGTGAGTACGCAAAATAGAAGCTTCGGCACGGCTTCTGTAGACTTAATTTTGAACTTTATAAAGTAAATATAAAAGTCTTACTTGCTCCTGTTCTTTCCTGACTGAAAAAAATTACTAATTTCTTTCATTTTTGTCCTAAATATGCCTTCCCTAGAAAGAAACTTTTCAATGACACAATACCTCAGATGCCCTCTTAGCTCCGGGCTTTCACCCTAACTTGATAATCCATATAGCTAGCGAAAGACTGATTCATACTTTCCTCCTTGGCAGCAAAGAACTACCAGATATTTTCAACATACAGATATTTGATGCAGTACAAAATTTCTGGCTGAATGTAGACGTTTTGTTTTGTGCCCTTCGTCCAGCAAAAATTGTTGTAAACAAGTTTGTGTCTCGCTGACTCCAATCCACTTTTACATTCCTGAGGGTCAGGGCTGCAGCGGCTTTGGCCGAAAACTGCCGATGGTAGTCATAAAATCCAGACCAAGAGGAGCGGGGTGCCATGTTAACAATGTCTGACAAGTAAAAATCAAGTTCTTTACGTCTATGCGTGTGAACTGAGCACATAACTGAGCGGTATATGGAAAATGCCTTCACAAACTCTGAGATAGTCTAACCCTTATTTTTAGTCTTCCATCAGTCAGTGTTTTTAGTGGTAAGATGTCGGCACCGATAGTTATGGTCTGTTGTATAATGTCGCCAGCATAGGCCGGGATAAGTAGAGCTGCTAAATCTGTATCTCAGAATCTGAGTTTTTAAAGCAGTTGATACAATGTCAATATGGGGTAATTCATCTGCCAACACACCCCTTGTGTTAAGTGGACTGCTGGAAAAATCAGGTACATTATGGACTGCGTTGTCTAGTTCAGGTAACTGTATAGGCCTACCTGTAGTGACGGTAGATGATGGCGGTCCTGATGGATTTGCGTGCTGGACGCGGAGTTTAAAGTAACTCTATTCTTCAGCTCCTGAACGGTTTTTGCTAGTTCCGAAACAGTGCCTTGGAGATCAGGAGTTTGACGCTGTCTGGTCTCTGGTAAGTTAGTCGTTGTGTCCACGGAATTTGATGGGTCTGCACCAGATGCATACTTTTGTTTTTGTTTTTCCCTTCCTTTAAGCGTGCTCTTTGTCTTTGCTTTCGGCATAGTGCTGTTGATTACGCCAAAATAAAGTTGATGTTTGAAAGTATTAACGTCGAATACTTTGCCAGCTTATAACAGAGGCACTGACTTGCTGGCTATACTGGCAACAAGGAGCGTATCTCAAGTGCCCGGATGTAAAGAAACACAACCCTGGGCGTATGTCAAGTGCCCGGATTTAATGAAACACAATTCTTAGCAAGCAGAGTTGTATAAAAAGCTTGCCTGCATGTCAAAGATACAAGCAGCTTGCCTCTATGTAAAGAATACATATCCTTTATAAACTGCATATATCTACGCTATGCGCTACATTAATTTTACATCTTGATGTATGAGTCAGAATGATAAAATCAAAACAGCGAAATGAGATTTATTTCAGCTCAAATTACAGAAGACTTCAAACATTTTCTTTTTTGCTGTCCAAAGTCCAATATCTCCAGAAAGAACGTTTGAAGCTCTGTTATCCCGTTCATTGCTGCTGGGGTTCGCCCCGACCTTATCGTTCATGTCGCTGGTGACAGACTGGCCGAAATTCTTCTATTTTGGCGGCAACGATTTTTCAAAAGACACAAACTTACTTGTTGTGAGCCTTTTCAAAATTATACAGTTGACCCAAGACGTTTCAATGATTAATATGTCTCTGAGCTTGGCAGAAACGATACTCGGTTGGAGTGCCCTCAGTTGCCCATTAGAATATTTACATACAATTATTTCGGTGGTGTTTGGTGACATTGTGTTGTTCTCTGTGTCTTGCAAATATTGGTGTGTCGACGTCACTCCATGTCAGGAGATCCCATTGTATTCGTATCTTGATCTACTATAGGCTGATCCAGTTAAAATAAATATGCTTAAATTCCAAAAAAAGGGCAAAAACAAAGTGTCATAAATCGAATGCATTCAAACTTCAATCAGCACGTCATAATTATTGTCTTGGTTCGTAAATAACATATTTATCATCTAATAATTAAGGTTTCAGACGAAAGTCGTAAAAATACTTGAACAGATAACAGTCGTTTGAAAAGGGACGCACCAACTCTGTAGCGTTAAATCCAACAGGATCAAGGCTGGTCAGTATTTTATCTTAAGGTTATAGCAGTATGTAATATTATAGTCTGGCTATAGGTTCTGTCTATAGGTGTCGGTTATACTTACAGTTCGAGTCTTTGACATTTGAGAATTTGTGGTACCTTTAATACAATACTTTAACAGAAAGTATTGACGTATAAAATCTATATATTATAATAAAACTAAAAAAACGGATATAACGCGACAATTATCAAACTGACAACGGTTGATGCTTGGCACATTATGGTGTCGAATGCACATCGAAGCACTTAGCTTATTTTTTGTCAGCTGGGCCTTGGAAACAACGTCACCAAAGAAGATATGATAAGGATAATGTACAGAAGGAAGAAAAAGCGATCCATGCAAAGCGCTATCCCTCGCCACTCCCGTGCTATCTCTGCCTGTTCATTGTCGTAGTCATTCCGTTCTGAAAGGTTCGATTTAATTTGCATAAGAGACTGCTTAAGTTCAGTCAAGTCTCCTTGTACGAATAAGTGTGAATCTACCGTTCCCGTATCTCTTGAATATTCCTGATAAAAAGCTCGCTTGTGTCGTTCCGTCGTTTCAGAGGCGGCAGCGCAGGCATGAGAGGAGGAAAAGGGTCCACCGTTTTGAAGCACAGTGTCCTGGGACTTCTTAAATTTTCCTGTCAGTCGTTTCCGTATTTGATCAATATGTTTCATGAATCCGAGAGTGATCTGTAAAATCAAAAGACGAAATAAAGTGATCAATTCATCAAACTGATGTAATATTATAATTACAGGGACTTGATGCTTGCCAACTGAAACAAGAGGACTGTAACAGTCCTGTGTTCAGCAGACAATGGATGCACAGTCTGAAGTGGTCCTGTGACTCTTGGAGGGATATCTCAGTCACCTTTGTTTATCACCATCATCATTGTTGGCAATATCAGTCTTCGCCCACACAGCTAAGGACTCGTAATTTTGTAAATGAAAAGAGACGGGATCTACTATCACCAAGATATAAACCAATCTGTCAGTTTCATCTTTCAAGGTCAGTCAAGGTCAAAATACAACACCAAAAGAAACCCCCACAGTTAGTGTGCTGTCAGTGTCAATGCAGCCACGGGCCTTTCAGTCAGTAGTACCGACATATATGGCGAAATGTCAGTTTTGCCTTTCAAGGTTACTCGAGGTAAAAGTAATCAACATCGAAACAAACCCCATAGGCACTTTTCTATTTGTGTTTAATGGTAAACATGGACCTAGTGTCCACCAATGCCAAGATATAAGCCAATATTTCAGTTTGACCTTTCAAAGTCACACAAGGTCAAAATTTACAGCGCCCAAAGAAACCCCACAGGAACTTTCCTGTTAATGTTTAATGGCAAACATTGGGTTTAGATCCACCATTACCGAGATACAAGCCAATTTATCAGATTTTGTCCCATCTCAATTGTAACGATGCCAACATATACTACATATATACCCTGTCGCAAATTTGACAATTTGTAAAAAATCAGAAAAGAAAAGCAGCACCACGTCAGTAGTGAAAAACTTTGGTGGAGATAGAGTCCAGGCGCATTCCTATTGTGTTTAAAGAGAATCTAACATATAGTTTCAAAGGAAAAGTTGAAAAAATGGGACTCTGAAAGGCCAGCGCCATGTGGATGTGATCCTGCCAACAGTCACCGAATGGTTCCAGCTACATCCCTGGCATATTTCCAGCTTGCAAGACAATGCACGGCCACACACTGCACGAGACGGCAGGAACGATCACGATGACCATGCGGTCACCCTGGACCATCTGGCACAGTGGCTCACAGAGAAGCGGAACCAAATTCCCAAGGCCCGGATAGCCAAGGTAACCAGCAGCATGCCAAAGAGGGCCCGGGCTTGCTTAAAGTGTGGTGGTCACACCCGCTACTAATTTGTGCAGCCTTCAGCCAAACAAAACGGTCCTTTGTCAGGGGCAAAACATCCTCCCAAAAAGAGGCAATAAAAGCACCCGTTCAATAAAAGAGGCAAACTCCCCACAAACATCCTTACATACAAACCCAATGCTGACCAAAGGTCGGGTGCCTGTCTTTTTTGGCCAGGCGTATATACCTTAAGTCGAGTTCTTACCACAAGAGCTCGAGCGCGACTCATTGATCAGCACCATGTCCCATACATTTACAGATAAACCTAGGTATTTGATCGAATTACTGAAGTGGTTCGAATCTTTTTTTTTTTCATAATTGCACAAAAAAAAAATCCTTTACACCGCTCTTAAACATAAAAAAGTTTACCGGGTGCTCCTTCAATAGGAAGGGCTCTTATAACTGGAAAACCATCATATCGTATAAGGCTGCAAACATTCTAGAGTTCTTAAGATCTGTTGAAAGCTCCGCAACATTTATGCCTGTCCAATTTTTGGTCATTTCTGAATAAAATGATCTATGGAATATAAGGTAGTTTTCCTAATGAATAGATGCGGATGATTCACCTACAACAAGTCCCTGTGTTTGGGCACGTCTCTGTAACACTGCAGTAACTAATCGGTAAATTACAATAGTCTACGTGCGAATGATATAGTATCACGAAGCCCCTGTGTCGTCACGTCACTGTAAAGTTGCATCACCTTCTTGGTCAATTCAAACAGCTTCCGAGACCCAACAATGAAGAAATTAGCGAATTACAGATGAATGATGATGATAATAATCATAATGACAACGAAAACTCGTCTAACACTGCATTTAGCGGGACATGCATGCCGGTCTGTCTACCTAACCAGCGTACTCCGGAAGGTTGAAATGGAGAAGGGACTTCATACAACAGCAGTGGATTGATTTGACCCCCCTCGCCTCGTAACCAAACCCAAAACCTTTTCCTGGACCTCAATCACTCCATCGTTATAACTTTCGAAACGTGTCATTTTCCACTTGTTCCTTTTTCACTATTTTACTCATGAAGTCAACGTGCACCTGATGTGATGATAATGTTGCTGTCACTGAGCGACCCTTCGACAATACTCAGTGCATACATCACCCTTTATCTAACCTGACAACCGGATCAGCAAGCTCCGAATGATGACGAGGTTTCAAGATTCACCAATAGAAAAAAAACCCCGAGCTGATCCGGTTGTCAAATCAGACAAACAATGCGGTGCACTGGGCAGCAACTATTGTCAACGTCCCGATCTCTTGACCGCTGTTTGCTGATGGCAATTTGTTACAATTTACACAAATCTGTATCGGTGACTCTGGCATCCGAGAGATGACAGAAAATAAAGGACAGATGCGTGCCCATATGGATATACCTCTCTACTAAGTAGAGTCAATGAGAGTCCTTGACTCGGGATTTTTTGCGTGATTTCGTACGATTTTTCGCTTCTTAAAAATGTTAGACTTGTTAACTCTTTCGTCCCCAATTTCGGCCAAAGTCGATGTGGTCTATATCTGACATAACGATACTAGCATCATATTCTTTGTAAATAGACCATCAAGTGTTAACATGCCTACCGTTGCAGAGACCATAAGACTAATCCAGGTTAGCGGGATTCTTCAGCGCGCTTTGCCACAATGCGCCCAAAATATGACAAGGAAAGTTGTTGACTCAGTCGAATCAGTCAAAGCACTGAAAGCGTTAATTGGGCAAGAAAAGGCGGATTTTGTTCTCGTCTCATAAAATGCACTTTATAGCAAATTAAGTCAATTATTTGCAATGCGGTTTTTTTCGACCAACATATATCCACGTTCACGAGTCGAAATATAAAATACAGATTAAGACTTCTGAAAGTAATCTTCAAAATGAGAATGCAAAAAGTAGTCGAATGAAACATTATAATATAATAATGGTAAGTTGTTAGATCTCATCAAGAGATAGAAAAAAAAGTATTTAAGAGATCCAACATATACAGTCTGGCAGTTGGGTGCGAGAAAACACCAGACTTGCCCTACAAAGGTCTGATATATAAGGTCTGCTATCTGTTTCGTGTGGTTGAAAAAAAAGGAAAATTGATTCCCATGGAAACGTTTATTAGCATTTTCAGCTCGACCCATTTGACGGCGGTACGTCTTAAGTATATTGAGCTAATTGTAATGACTCATAACAGTTGAAGACAGGGTGATAACCCTTGCTCTCTGAGCTGCCTTGATTCGTCCACAACATGAAATGACACCCAACACGGCATTTTCACACAGAAAAAAGAAACGCAATCCCGTTAAATCATTACCCGATACACTCTGAAGCCAACTGAAGGTTTCAACATTAAACCTTGAGTTGATTCCTTTGTCGTTTATGGTAAGACTGAGTTAACATATCCAATCCC